>VMBQ01004550.1:0-24150 GCA_007657795.1 Dreissena rostriformis
TTAATCTGTGATATTTTTGTGCTCAATATATATGTGACATGTATGTGCTGAATAAAGCTTTCTATCGAACCTGGAGATGGTCTAAACGAACAGTGTCACATCAATGCTCGAACACCTACAGTGAGAAACTCCAGTCCAGAAGGACCAAAGCCAAGCTGAAAATGGTCTGTAAGATAACCAACGACATGGACAAACAAGTTTCGAAATACCTCTCCCCTGGCTCAAGCCGGACACGAGCAAACCACTCCATCAAGTTCCCGCCATTATCGACATCTACTTCATACTATCGCCACAGCTTTTTTCCAAGAATACTCACCACCTGGAACAATTTAATTACCGGCCTCCATCGCTGAATCCCCAACTTGGTATCCTCTTAAGCGGGGGCTGGCAAAAACCAGATTCTGAATACGTTGTAAGCGCAAGCTACAAAGTAACTCCTAATGACCCCTCATGGCTGTGCCGGTTGAAGTTCAAACCTCTTGGCGGCCACTGTAGCCGGAGAGGCATGAGGTCATGGAGACGGATGAAACGTAGCTGGTGACTCTGCTTTACTTTCCTTCTGTCTCTTAATTAGCATGCTCTTCTTACTTTACGTTTTTTTTTTCGCTCTTTATCCTTATTCTGTCACCACCCGTCGCATAATAAGCATGTGTGATTGCAGCGACGCACGATGCAGATGTAGACACGCTGTATTTTGCATGTTTTGCGGAACATAAGTTCTTGAAATATTTGATGTTTTTTTATTTTATTTCAGCAAACGTTTTTCTATACTCTGCTGTATGTTACCACACTTTCATATATTTCTATTATTTTACCAATCAATATAAATTCACTACTCTTAATAAACTTCTAGTTACATCCCTACATCCCAATCACTATTTTGCCTGGCCTATGCATCTGCTTTCGGTTTAGATATATGCCCTGGTAATGCGTTTGTAAAACAACACTATGTTAGTTTCTTCTCCATCTACTGACAGCTTCGCAAAATGGATGAAACTGTGGGGAAGGGAGTTCAAAGGCGTGGAGCTTTAAGACAGAAAAATGTAGCTATAGTGAAGGACCATAAAATGGTCCAAAGGTTTTTTAAACAACCAACATTTTGTGGACATTGCAAGGATTTTATCTGGTTGGTATAGCTTATAAGTGTCGAATAAAATGGTTTGTTCGTGATGTCATTTGATTTCGCGATTTATTTACATTTTCTGATTTCCTGTATTTTACTGTTCTTCTCTTTCAGGGGATTTGGAAAACAAGGGTTTCAATGCCAAGGTTTGTAATTTAGGTTTAATGTTTATTTCTTATATAAATTAATTTTTACTTGCAATGAAACGAACATGGAAAATAAATTCTGGCTTTGTGGTGATAACAGATGTTGTTTTTTTTGTAATATATGACAGCAAATTTTAGTCAGAACCCTGTAGCTTCACTGCTGCTTGAATAAAGTATTTATTTGAATTTGAACAATATACGTATATGAACCATTAAATTTTAATATTTAAATAAGTTTTTGTAGAATAAAACAATTTTGACATTTTCTGATTATTTATTTATGCTTATTTAAGTATTTTAATTTAATAAATAAAACAATTGTTTTATAATATTTTCCTTGTAAATAACCAAGCTATGTACTGGTTGAGGACAAATAGCGGAAAGAAAATACCACATTCTTGTATCTGATATTGTCAAAACACACGATTTAATGAATGGAATAAAACAACTACTGAATTTACATGTAGAATAGTGTTATTTCATTTATTTTTGTTAAACGTCCTGAAAGTTATGACGAAGATTCAAGATTTTTTTGAGGTCTGACATGGAAGAACTTTTTCAGTCACCATCCAACTCCTTTTCCACAAAACTTGGCAAGAATGTTCTGTTCTTGAATCAGATTTGTTTGCCCCACCCATGCAGTGGGAGGCTTTATAGTATTGCACTTGTCTGTCCGTAGGTATGTCACAAAGCTTTGTTTCAACTCCAACGAATGGGTGGATTTCGCTCAAACTTTCACTGTTGAATGACCTTCATGTATTGCTGATCGAAAAAGAAAGGAATTTTTTGCTGTGATGAGTTTTGTAATAATTATTGCTCTTATAAGTCTGTTTTTCCTCTGTATGATATGTTTACTCACACATTTTTGTTTTCAACTCCTCCTGATAGACCAGGATTTAAAAGCTGTTATTTGGTCATATATTCTATTGCAAAAAGTATCTTTTTTTTTCAAATTCCAGTCCGAATTGATGGTTTGACTTTTAAAGATGTTTACAAATAGAGCGGTAAAGGATAAAAATATAAAGTTTAAGTTGTAATATATATTTAAATGATATCTTAATGTTAAGTTTATTCTGTTTTGTGCAAGTTAAATCATTATAATTACCCGCAATCAAAAAGTCATCAATAAAGCAATAACACTTTTTCCCAATTTAAAATAAATTAATGCAAATATTTCCAATTTTGCGGGTATCGGTCATTTTTCCAAAACGGTGTGGAAAAGCCCTGGGCATACAAGATAGTATTTTTCTGAAAATGCAATGTAACAAGTCACATCCTGTTTTATTTCAAGTACAGGAAATGTAATTGCGTCAGTGAGTTTTCAGTTACTTAAACTATTGGATGAGAATCATGTCATATTGTTATCTTAATTGAATCAGTTAATAGTAGTTAAATAATTTGAGCCTCGCTTTGGGAAAGCGATGCTTAATGCTTGCGCAGTCTGCACTGCCAAATCTGGGGCGACACTTTCAGCACATGCATTTAAGCCAAGTTTTCCCAGATTTAGACTAGAATTATTATTTCATTGGAGCAGACTTACTACTCTTATTAAATGACACATACACATGTATAGATACAAGGGTTGGTCTTCATGTAGCTGTTGGTGAGGCTGTAGAAACCTGTACACCTGTAATGATTTTGAGTACATATGAGCTCTGTGAAAAGGGGGTTTAATTTATGTGCTTAAAGTGTTGTCCCAGATAAGCCTGTGCCGTCTCCACAGGCTAATCAGGGAAGACACTTTTTTCTAAAACAAGATTTTCATCAAGAAGAGTCTTTCTTTGAACGAAAACTATCATAAAAGCGGAAAGTGTTGTCCTTGATTAGCCTGTGCAAACTGCACAGGCTAATCTGGGAAACATTTGAAGCACATGCATTTAACCCCCTTTTCACAGAGGGATGCGCATATATATTTCTTTCATGTTGTTCAGGAGTCTGTTTACAGTCTGTAAACATTAGTGCTGTAACATCGCCTGTTACTGTCTATTAAAACAGCTCATTACAAAAACATCTTCAATGGCTAAGGTTTGCATTGCTAAGCAAAATGTACTTTTACATGTAAATGTATGTAATTGACTGTATTTCCTTAGTTACTATTGAATTATTCATGCAATTTTATACTTTAATTGACTGTATTTCCTTAGTTACTATTATATTAATTCTGAAATGTAACATTTTAATTAACTGCATTTCCTTTGTTACTATTTACTTATTCATGCAATTTAACAATTTAATTAAAATGCCTATAAACCGTTACGTAATGCAGATACTATATTTAACCATTCTATTTCTGTTTAAAATGAAGTTAAAATAGAAATCCAATCGGCTATCTGTTGTCAACGCTGTCAAGACTGAAATCATGTTTAGCTGTTATTATTGTAAGCAGATGTAACAGGTTACACAATCATAAAATATTGATGTTATTATTGAAGCAAGTCACACTTTCCGGTAGTCACAGTTTTATGAGGATTTATTAATGTGATAAAAGTACTTTCAGCTGAAGGCTGTGTGTGTACTATTAGCATTAGCGTAAGATTAATTGTATGCACTTAATAAAAGCTGTCAATGTTTTACAGATGACACAAGTAGATATCGCTGTGGTCATGATTATTGAGAGTAATGCGACCGCTTGTGGAGTTTAACAAAGAGTTGAACCAATATACCAATTTAATGGTATTGAAGGCAACATATTATTTATATTCTATTGCTTTTTTGACTTGACAATATTATTTTTGCCATAGAAAAATAAAAAAATATAAACAACAGTTAAATCTTAATCATTAACCGTTCCCATTTGTGTGATGCCCATTTGACATGACTTGAATAGTAAAAAAACATTGAATTGGTTTGTTTGTGGTCATACATTTATTCATTTATCCATATATTCTTATATTTATTTGAAAGAGGATGTAAATTTCCTTTCTAGTTAGAGGTTAATTATTTACACACATTGTCGTGTCAGTTCAGTGAACTCTACATTCTGTGGTTTTTCTGCTCAATAAATTACATTCTGATAGTTGCACAAGTGCATCATTGTGTCTACTTCTTAAAGAAATGTACTAACCTACCAGCTATCAAGGTTAGCATAGACAATTGTATCAGTAAATATGAATAATTAATACTTCAATTGTAAGGTTGTTTGTAGCTACCTTAACAAGTTCAAGCATGTCCATTTTTATCAGAGACATTGAAATGGTTTACTAGTTGAATAGTTTGTATGCTTGTTTTGGCCTAAACTTGGTATGATCATTGGTAGAGCCCGTTTCCAAAATGCCCCGTATAGGTCTCCATTGTTGTTGTTCCGATGCCAGACCCTGATGTGAAAACTTCATTTGATCAAATGAGTTGCGTTCTGAGAAAACTGGGCATAATGCATGTTCGTAAATTGTCATCCCAGAATAGCGTGTGCAGTCCGCACAGGCTAATCCGGGACGACACTTTCCGCCTAAACTGGATTTTTCGTTTAAATGATGTCTCTGCTTAGCGAAAATCCAGTTTAGGCAGAAAGTGTCGTCCCGGATTAGCCTGTGCGAACTGCACAGGCTGATCTGGGATGACAATTTATGCACAAGCATTATGCCCAGTTTTCTCAGAACATGACACAAATTGGATGGTGATTAAGTTTCCTGCACACAACAGCATCCTCAATTATAAGTAGTAAGTATAGAATAAGGTCATGGTATGTTCTTTGTCAAATTGGGACGCCTTGGCAAAATAAATTATTCATCATTTGTTCATGATAGTTCACATCAAGAACTTCGTAAAAATTGCATGAAAAATTCATTATTACTAAATGAGATTAAGTGTTGAATACTGGTAGTTGTTGAAAACCTTATTCATGAACATGAATTCAAATAATTAAATGTAAAAGAATAGTTGCTCTTTATAGCTTGTAAAATGTTCTTGAACTAAATGTTCATAAAAAGTTCGTCAACCTGTGTGAAAGACACAAAAATCCCACAGTACATGAGAATTCTGTATTTTTTTTATTTATTTAATAATTAATGGTAAAAATATGAAAGAAAAGAAAGTGTCATTTGACAACAGCAGTTCAACATAAGATAACAATCATGAAAGAACTACAATAGCTTATGTGATATGCCTTTTAAATCAGTAATATAGTTCTAATGCTAGAAATTGTAACTTAGGCTTTAGATGTTGACTAGGACAAGAAACGGCAAAGGTTTCCCCACTATGGCTGTATTCCCGCAAGGATCAACTGAAATTAATCCAGTGGTTTAAGATTCCATAGTTTTGTTTATGGAACACTCCTGAAACTTTATTTATCAGTCTCTTTATGTCAAGAAATTGTTGTAGCATTTTGGAACAAGCAGTACTTATAGGAAAGACATTGAGATAACGCTGACAATATTCGCATTTTGAAATTTGCTAGGAAGGTTACAAACCACTAAAATTGAGGAGGCACTATACTAATCTATTGGGCCCACTAAAATACATTTTGTAAATTAACTTAAATAGCTGACCTTTGACAGTTATATGCAAAAAGAAGAAGTATGATGAAAGGTATAAAAAAAATGGGGTTATTGCACTGGACAACTATTATAATTCTCAGTAAAACAGTCTGAAACAGTCCATTTTTTTACAATGACCGACTAATGTGCACCAACTATGGCTGAATCCTAGTGGAATTAATTCCTTACAATAATTGCCCTGGAATAATAATACCAGTAAATGTGTTCTTGTTTAATTAGAATCTTAACCTTTTTGTTTAGATTTATTAGCCTCTCCTTAAACAACAAAAAGTAAGACAAACTCTTGAGACGTCTGGCAGCCCAAGTGGTAATTTCTGATGAACTGTTTACAAGATTTCAAGATATGATTTTGCAATAACGCACTGTTCTGGTTTTTATTTTGGAATATAACTCGGATATCATAAAATTGTATGCAACAAAACAGTTGTGAATGGAAGTGGTTGCCAAGTCAGACAGATTCAATCTAATAAATATGCTCTGATGATAGGAAGTATCATGTGTTTGTATTATATGCAAGAATGCTTCTTATGCAAAGGAATTTATTGGAGCTGTCAATAACTCTGGGGAAATTGTATTAATATGCATTTTTATTTCCTTTTAGCACAACAAAATCTAAAATATATGTTCTGTAGGGATTGCTAGTTTTTGTGTGTTTTTTTGGCCTTGTAGCAATTAATTCAATAGAGTTCTGTGTATATATGTTGCTATTTTGATAAACAAGGCAAACATTTCACTGTCTTGCGGAATTAAGTCTTTGTATGGTAATGTCAGTTAATAATTTGTCTATATATATGTTTGCAGTTTTTCTTTAATTCAATAGCCTTTTCACATTCCAGATATCGAGTTCTTTATGAATTGCCTACATTGATTACACAAAAATCTGATAATCACAGTGCATTTTTTGGCAAATTGTGTATTTCACAATACATTTTATATATTTTTTCTTACAAAACATTGATTAATTGCAGATCACTATTCATCACATATTAGTGTCATATATCACTTTATAAATGTGTACAATAATTATGTAAATATACTTTTAAAAAATAATACAAATACTACCTATTAACTTCATATTCCATTCTGCATGGTCAGCAGTTTGGTTTATTTGCAGGTAGTATGGTTTATGGTACAATAATAATGTAAGTATACTCTTTAAAATCCAAGGAAATAATACAAATAGACACCAACATATTAATTTCAGATTCCATTTTGGTCTGCAGTTTGGTTTATCTGCAGGTAGTATGGTTAAAGCCGGCCGAGTTGATGTTGGTATATTTTCCCATTTTTGTTATGTGTCGCAAAAAAGTGATTATGAGTCCAAATGTGATGGTATTTATGTCAGATGTGCAAAAAATTGGTCAAAATCGGTCAAGAAATGCTCAAATTCAGTACAAAGATAGGGCTTTTCAATTTCTGTCCTTGGACAGAAATGATCTAAATTTTAACACGCGCGGGTCACATGTAAAACTACGTGACCATTGCATCATTGTTTACAATGCCATTTGCCATGGAGAAACCATGTTATTTAGTAGTTCTTCTTCGTTTTGAAAAGTGCGGAAGTGGAAATTACATGAAATTGGCGCTCACGTGACCCAAAGCGTGCATACGTCACAGGTTAATAATAGTCTTGAGGATTCCGTTATGTTCATGATTAAGTTTCGTATTTTTGATGCTTTTGGCATTTTTTGGCACAATTTTTGCAAAAATCAGTATGGAAGTGTTAAGCTTTAGAATGTATTTGACGAAAACTGATCAATTCTGGTCAGTTGAGAAAACCAAATTGTAGTGAGAAATATCAACTCGGCCGGGTTTGATAAGAATGTAAATATACTGTTTAAAATCGAAGGAAATAATAAAAAAAGACACCAACGTATTAATTTTAGATTCCATTTTGGTCTGCAGTTTGGTTTATCTGCAGGTAGTATGGTTTATGGTACTTCAGTAGGTGATTAAAGTCTGTGGTAACATCTGCTATTTTGGGCCAATGAATTGAAAAACCAGTCTTCATACTGGTACATGAGAGAATTAAAAGAAAATACAATCTGACTTAAATTTAAGTAGCTTCTGTAAATGTTAACATAACCTCCAAGAGATTTGTTTTTAAATTTATTATGCGCATTATAAAAACGCTCTCATTATATTACATTGAAGCAAAAGCAAATTTACAAATAATGATAATGTTGAAAAGATAATTGACAGTGCTATTTTGAAATTGTGTGTGTGTATGTTTATTATAAGGCTTAACCATTTTGTTATTGTTGGATATAAAATTAGGTTGTGAGATTGCAGCTTTGTAAAGTTAGATTAATTTATGGTATTCATGATATGGCCGCCCACTCGTGCAGGTATTTTTAGGGCAATGGCTGGATTTATCTTTTAAAGGGACTATGTCGTTTAAAAGTGCTAAAAAATGGGCAACTTCTTTTAAAGAAAGTCTGAATTTAACAATAATTAATATGGCAAAGAATTACAGATACAGCATTTGATAATATTGAGCCTGTATGATTGTCCCTTTTTATGTTTACATTTTGACGTTATATTGTGAGTATTCTTGATTATAGCCCAAGGTTGGACAGGGTAACTTATCAAGCATGATAGGGCAGTTGGTCCAAGAAATGTCTTAATTGTCATTTCTACCTATGGTGCTTAAGTCATGAGTTCAATATCCAATTGGGGTTTTATTTTTATGTAATTATCGCTAATTTTAGTTTCTATCAAATGTCTTAATTTTGTATTGAATTGAATATAAAGTGAATCTATGTACAAATATATAATTCACATGGCAGCCTGAATCCAGTGTTTCCTTGGCAGAGTCCTTTAAGGGGAGGAAGCTTTCATCATGCCCAGTTTTTGTCTGGCCTTCTCTCTGTCAGCTCAATATAGCGTCCCACAATGGCAGGTGGTTGTGTCATAATGGCAGGTAGTTGTGTCACAATGACAGGTAGTTGTGTCACAATGACAGGTAGTTGTGTTATAATGGCATGGGTCCTGTCACAATGCCAGGTGGTTGTGTCACAATGACAGGTAGTTGTGTCACAATGACAGGTAGTTGTGTCACAATGGCATGTGGTTGTGTCACAATTGCAGGTAGTTGTGTCACAATGACAGGTGGTTGTGTCACAAAGACAGGTGGTTGTGTCACAATGACAGGTGTGTGTCACAATTACAGGTAGTTGTGTCACAATGGCAGGTGGTTGTGTCATAATGGCAGGTCGTTGTGTCATAATGGCAGGTCGTTGTGTCACAATGTCAGGTGGTTGTGTCACAATGACAGGTGGTTGTGTCCAATGACAGGTAGTTGTGTCACAATGGCAGGTAGTTGTGTCACAATGGCAGGTGGGTGTGTCACAATGGCAGGTAGTTTTGTCACAATGGCAGGTGGTTGTGTCCAATGACAGGTAGTTGTGTCACAATGGCAGGTGGTTGTGTCACAATGGCAGGTGGTTGTGTCACAATGGCAGGTGGTTGTGTCACAATGACAGGTGTTTGTGCCACAATGACAGAAAGTTGTGTCACAATGGCAGGTGGTTGTGTCACAATGGCAAGTGGTTGTGTTACAATGACAGGTAGTTGTGTCACAATGGCAGGTGGTTGTGTCACAATGGCGGGTGGTTGTGTCACAATGGCAGGTGGTTGTGTGCTATTTTTAAATAGTTGCCACAAATAATCACCATGTTGAGATTGTGTGTTATTTGCAGTACCTGTGTCCCTAGCCCAGAGTTCAAGGTCATAATATTAATATAAGGTAAAAAGGGTCGAATGTGAGCATAACACAGCTTGTCCCGACTCTTAAGTTCATCTTCTATAGACAGTTTTCCAATTGCTTGTCAACAATTGATTACTATATGGAGACAGTGTGTCACATGCATCTTATACATCCATTTCATTTTACAAGCGGTAAGCTGAAACTCACAGTCATCTGTATTTCCAGTTGATGGATTAGCCATTTCATTATCAGCTGATTCAGCAAAATATATACAGCAACATGAGACAATGTATTGTACAACAAACACACTAATAATCATGACAATGTTTGTCTCTGTTTTCATGAAACCAGCAGTGATAAAGCATCAAGTGAGCAGTGGTTTTAATTACTAGAGCATACAATATGCTGGAACACAGATGGGATGTGTGGGCGTTTGTTACCCGGAGATAAAACCACTGGGCTTTTACTATGTACCATAGCAGTGCTTGTCTATGCAGATCATAACATGTACATGTATTTATGATGTGTGTGTAGTATGGAAAGGTGGATATCAAAGCCTTAGGCCACCATTAATTAATAAATTGTTTAATGGGTTGGTTTTCCGATATTACATGCACATGCTAATAAAGTTTGGGGAAAATGTTTTCATTATTGTTCAAGGGTTAAATTGTGTTCTTGAAAGTGGTCTGTGGTTTGAAATTGTTGGATTAACATCAGGAACACGAGTTTTTATTTCCCCGGTAGGGTGGCATATAGCAGTTGAACTGTCCGTCAGTCTGTCTGTCCGTCCTTCTGAAAACTTTAACATTGGTCATAACTTTTGCAATATTGAAGATAGCAACTTGATATTTGGCATGCATGTGTATCTGATGGAGCTGCACATTTTGAGTGGTGAAAGGTCAAGGTCATCCTTCAAGGTCAAAGGTAATTTTTGTTATAAAAAAATCAAAATGGCGCATTATGGGGCATTGTGTTTCTGACAAACACAGCTCTTGATCATGCAAGTTTTCTTGTCAGTTGGAAAGTTAAATTTATGTGAATCAAATGATAGTTCTATGCCCTTATCAGTATTGACAAACATTTAAAAAATTAGTGTGCTGACTTTTATGAGATCCACTTTCTTAATAAGAATGTATGCAAATATGATTTAATGAAAAAGGCAATATTTAAATACCATTTTGGTAATCACTGCCATCCCTTATAATTATGTGAAAGTGGTAAAATATTTTTTGCAACAATCGATTCCAATTTTCGGGGAAAAAAGACATATTGAACTATGGAAGGGAATGTCTGCCAGTCCATTTTTGTTGCTAAATGACAATTGCATATTGCTAAATGACAACTCCATGTTGACATATTAGAATTACATTTTTGTATATGGCAAATGATGATTGCATTGTGCTTATCGTTACAAATATACTGCAACTTTTGTGCGCCTTTGTGCTTTTTTACATCACTTAGTTTAAACCTATTTATTTTTGCTCGATTGCATTGAATATATATATTTTTTCAATTCTAGCATAAGAATTTTTATATCAGTCATATTACTTTTTGTACGAGTGTTTTTGCACATTATGTGCACATAAAAATTCAACAACATAATTCACAATTCTCTGTGTAAAACAGCAATCCCAAAACAGATGTTTTATAGTTTCTTCATTTTCTTTACAAAAGGTGCATAGGTTATCCTGCAAAATGTTCATTTTATACAAAAGAGATTAAGTTCCTAGGATTCTATGTACTATTCTTGTTTGAAACCATTGAGTGTACGTATATTTGGAAATATTAAAAACAAGATTATGTACTTTTTTCCATTCAATATTATCGAAAAATGTATTCCACTTTGTTTGGCAAGTCGGCAAATCAGAATTGATAATAAAAGTTTTATAAACATTTTGGTTTGGGTTTTGCATAAAAACTTTGCTGTTCAAGTAAGACGATATAAATGCACATTCTGTATTTGGCTTTTTTATAACTCGGAAGTCAGAAAGACTGAGAAAATTCTTAACAGTTCTAATCAATCCTTCATAAAATAAGAAGTTGATCTTTGTGCCGATATAGTTCTCTAAAATAGATTGTTGTAAAAATTGTCCAAAGGTGTTTACAATATCCCTAACAAATCAAATTCCATTGTCATACATGAATTTATTAAATATACTACTAAGACCTATTTTAAAATTGTGATTATAAAATAAAGGCATGTTTAGTATATCTTCACATTTGCAAACAACTTTCTTACTGATGTACATAATGTAGCATGTAAGAACATCTTTCCAAAAACTATTCTTTAATATTTTGGGGGGGATCAAAGGAACGCTCCCAGTGGGGTTCGAACCCATGACCTCCCGATCGCTAGGCGGACACCATATTCACTACGCCACGCCGATCTTAACATTACTTGGTCACAAGTTGGTGGCACATTCTAGTAGATCAATTGCATATGTCCTAACTTGATAAATGTTGATCACACATTGTTTTTAAATAAAAAAAACGTCCATTTAGTGTCATGTATATTAAAGTTCTTATTGCTTTAAGGTTTGTATCTTACATCTTTACATTAGTAATTACACTAGCAATTCAACAAGAGGGAAAGGAATAAGCAGTATTAGCATGTTGCATGTCATGATGCAACAGAATGTTAATTAAATGAGACATGACAATTTGTCATATGTAATTAATATAAAGCAGAGAATCAGAAATATCTGAAAGATTACACTCCAAGCTATGTGTTCACTTAATTAAACAACTGGCTATTCTTGTCGAAAGGCCCAGTCCTGCGAGTCTGTAAAATGCCAGAAGCAGACTAGTTTAATGTGTTTACGTTTTTCAGTTAAGTAAAAAAAAAACACACATTGTAGTTCATGATGTCTTGAATAACATTTCTTTGATTTTGATGCTGGTATAAATAACTGAGTTGGTTGTAATTGTGTTGTTGAAAATCCATGTACCAGCTTAAATAATAACAGAAAGTACCTTTTATTTTGCCATTTTGAATTCTGTGCAAAAAGTGTTTAATTGCTCCCTCAACGACTTGGTGCTCATTGGTGAAAGTTTACAACCGGAGCTCACACGAAACGCATCTTTGAAATACATACTCATACAATGTGGCGTGTTCTGACAAAACTGGGCAAAATGCTTGTACGTAAATTGTCATCCCAGATTAGCCTGTGCAGTCCGCACAGGCTAATCAGGGATGACAATTTCCGCTTTTATGGAATTTTTGTTTTAAATGATGTCTCTTCTTAGCGAAAATCTAGTTTAGGCGGAAAGTGTCGTCCTGGATTAGCCAGTGCGGACTGCACATGCTAATCTGGGATGACACTTTATGCACTAGCATTTTGCCCAGTTTTCCCAGAACACGCCACAATAGTCAAGTGCACCCAAACACACATGAATACACACAAACATCGGGCTCTCCAGCACACACATATAAATGCACACATACATGTGCATGTACATTCTAGTATCACATACTAACCATGTGGTCGTATGTCCAAGTGCCAGTATGTTTTTCAATTTGCAAATAAATAATGTTATTTATTTGTAAACTATTCTAAATGAACACATCTCTTTGTGAAATGAACTATCAGCAAAACCAGCTTGCATGGACACCAATATAATTGTTTTAACAAAAGAAGTCTACACCCCGGTACTTAATGTGCACCTGCAAGAGTTTTTGTGCTGTATAATAATTTGCGCTAGACTTGTCAAGTTTTCATATTGGTTCTCTAAAAAGTTACAATGCAGTTTATGCATAGAAAGATCACAGAAGCTGTTAATCACCCCTTACATTCAGTAGCAACAAAGTCAAATTGACTTAGGCAAGCACAGAATGTATATGGGCCGCGCTCTGTTTAAAATGGGTTTAATGTATGTGCGTAAAGTGTTGTCCCAGATTAGCCTGTGCAGTCCGCACAGGCTAATCAGGGACGATGATTTTAACTTTTATGATATTTTTCGTTTAAAGATAATTCTCTTTTAAGAAAAATCTAGTTTAGTCGGAAAGTAGCGTCCCTGATTAGCCTGTGCAGTCCTCTGGGACGACACTTTACGCACATGCATTAAACCCCCTTTTCACAGAGCAAGGCTCATATAGAAGTAGTATGAGTAAACATTTCAATATTGCAGTAAGCAAGCAACAGTTGTTTAAAGCTTTCGTTGATTACCCTCAAAAAGAAATGGACTGAACATTTTTATTTAAAGAAACATGAACGATGAATTATTTGCACAGCAAATGCAAGGAACAAAAATGTTGTGATGTTGTGTAGCAGATTTTGTGTATGCAAGTTATTAACACAATAATATAATTAAGAAGCATGCATATATTGGTGGATAAACTGTTCCTGATTTCACAGATAATGAAAGGTAAATGGCCTTATTGTCTGGCAGAGTCAAGGTATACATGTATGTGCTTATCAGCTGATATGTCTGCATAATACTGCAGGTTACCCACCACTGTATTTTCAGTACAAGGTTACCCATCACTGTATTATCAGTACTATTCATGCTGATACAAGCTGAACTCTGATAAGCATTCTTACCTTGGGGAATGGTTGAATACTGGAGCTTGTTTGCCTCCTCCTTGTAGAACTCTTGAATACTGGAGCTTCTTCCCATCCTAACTAAAACACTGACGTTATCATTCACTTATATTAGAACATTCATTAGTTTAAGAGCTATTGAGATTATGTTTAAATGTATGGATATTACTCATCATAGACTTAGGGTTAGGAGACTATTTTGTCATAAACTACCTATATTCTGAATGGCATAGTGCAAATATTCAAGCTCATAATTATGTACTAAGCAAAAGTGAGCATTGGCTGAAAAAAATAATACAAGCTACATAACCAACTGATACATGATTTTTTTTTTTCTTGCAAAACAAATGTTCCTGATATCAGAAAAGCTTGTTTCTGGAAATTCCCCAGGTATATAATCAGAAAAGCATTGGGCAAGTGTGTATGCAAAAATTACTCATCAATACGAGATCGATCGTGTCGAACAAGACTGTAACCAAAAACGTGCGAATCAGCTGTTTTATAAACTCGCGTACTGATACAATAATACATGAGTGATCAAGCATGAAGGGACTATCTCTTGTCTGTATTCAGTAATTAACAGAAAATGCTTAACATTATGATAATCAAAGCGCTGAAGGCACTGAAGTTGTTCTCTATTGCATAATCTTAGACTCAACTCAGTTTTCAAAAGTATGTTATAGCTTTTTATTTCGCAAGTTTGAAATGAACACAACCCATTCAAATTTATAAAGAGTGTGTCTTAAAGCACAGATCGAAATGTGTGTGCACTGTTTATCCTCATATTTATGTTTTAGAGATAACTTAGACAAAATGTGCGCATTGCACAGGCTTATCAGTGTACACAGGTTAATATTATTTGACATGCGTTAAGCCCCGTTTTCCCTGAAAGCATCCAATATGTACAGCACAAGCTGTTAAACACTAGACTGGCCAATATGTACAGCACAAGCTGTTAAACACTGGACTGGCCAATATGTACAGCACAAGCTGTTAAACACTGGACTGGCCAATATGTACAGCACAAGCTGTTAAACACTGGACTGGCCAATATGTACAGAACAAGCTGTTAAACACTGGACTGGCCAATATGTACAGCACAAGCTGTTAAACACTGGACTGGCCAATATGTACAGCACAAGCTGTTAAACACTGGACTGGCCAATATGTACAGCACAAGCTGTTAAACACTGGACTGGCCAATATGTACAGCACAAGCTGTTAAACACTGGACTGGCCAATATGTACAGCACAAGCTGTTAAACACTGGACTGGCCAATATGTACAGCACAAGCTGTTAAACACTGGACTGGCCAATATGTACAGCACAAGCTGTTAAACACTGGACTGGCCAATATGTACAGCACAAGCTGTTAAACACTGGACTGGCCAATATGTACAGCACAAGCTGTTAAACACTGGACTGGCCAATATGTACAGCACAAGCTGTTAAACACTGGACTGGCCAATATGTACAGCACAAGCTGTTAAACACTGGACTGGCCAATATGTACAGCACAAGCTGTTAAACACTGGACTGGCCAATATGTACAGCACAAGCTGTTAAACACTGGACTGGCCAATATGTACAGCACAAGCTGTTAAACACTGGACTGGCCAATATGTACAGCACAAGCTGTTAAACACTGGACTGGCCAATATGTACAGCACAAGCTGTTAAACACTGGACTGGCCAATATGTACAGCACAAGCTGTTAAACACTGGACTGGCCAATATGTACAGCACAAGCTGTTAAACACTGGACTGGCCAATATGTACAGCACAAGCTGTTAAACACTGGACTGGCCAATATGTACAGCACAAGCTGTTAAACACTGGACTGGCCAATATGTACAGCACAAGCTGTTAAACACTGGACTGGCCAATATGTACAGCACAAGCTGTTAAACACTGGACTGGCCAATATGTACAGCACAAGCTGTTAAACACTGGACTGGCCAATATGTACAGCACAAGCTGTTAAACACTGGACTGGCCAATATGTACAGCACAAGCTGTTAAACACTGGACTGGCCAATATGTACAGCACAAGCTGTTAAACACTGGACTGGCCAATATGTACAGCACAAGCTGTTAAACACTGGACTGGCCAATATGTACAGCACAAGCTGTTAAACACTGGACTGGCCAATATGTACAGCACAAGCTGTTAAACACTGGACTGGCCAATATGTACAGCACAAGCTGTTAAACACTGGACTGGCCAATATGTACAGCACAAGCTGTTAAACACTGGACTGGCCAATATGTACAGCACAAGCTGTTAAACACTGGACTGGCCAATATGTACAGCACAAGCTGTTAAACACTGGACTGGCCAATATGTACAGCACAAGCTGTTAAACACTGGACTGGCCAATATGTACAGCACAAGCTGTNACACCTCATATGTTCCCTGTACATTAGTTTACTCTGACACCTCATATGTTCCCTGTACATTAGTTTACTCTGACACCTCATATGTTCCCTGTACATTAGTTTATTCTGACACCTCAAATGTTCCCTTTACATTAGTTTACTATGACACCTCATATGTTCCCTGTACATTAGTTTACTCTGACACCTCATATGTTCCCTGTACATTAGTTTACACTGACACCTCATATGTTCCCTGTACATTAGTTAACTCTGACACCTCAAATGTTCCCTGTACATTAGTTTACTCTGACACCTCATATGTTCCCTGTACATTAGTTTACACAGACACCTCATATGTTCCCTGTACATTTGCTTTGCCATTGATTGATCGCTGTTACCTGACATTATCCTTTGCTGCTAGCAGATAATTGTATAATTGTGATACACCTGTCCATTTAACATGAACATACAATAGATATGGCTTATCATGAATGCAATTGTCAGATGCCAGTCAGATAATATATATGAGCCTCATTTTGGGAAATCTTGGCTTAGACCTTTATCTCTTCCATACCCGTTTTGACACATTTGTAGTCCATAAGAAAATCAAATTAAATTAAAGATCTTTCTTACTAGATTCAAGTTTAAAAGGCTTCATAAATTCCAACCCGAAGATTCTGATAAGCAGCAAACAGCGTACAACCTGAAAAGCCATTTTACTTTACTTTTGAGTGGGAAAGGGTTGCTGCATTTGCTTCGAGTGTCAGCTCAGATAAGCCTGTGAAGCACAGGCTAATCAGGGATGACACCAGCGCTATAGATAACTTTTGGGGGTATATTGGGTAATCACCCCCTGTTTTTGACAACAATATGGTTTTTGTAAATTCAATAGAGTTTAAGCAAAAAATTTCACCCGCTACTTTTGAGCTTAATTGGGTTTTTCACCCCTGGTTTTTAACTCAATTGGGTAATTTAGGTAATGCCATATATAATATAATAAAAATCTACTAAGGTTACTATATTATTTATACAAATGGAATTTAAAAAGGTACCTGTACATAACAAAAAACAATAACTGAATTTCTAATCAAAGTCTGGTCCTTAAATTGTACACTACAAGATCTGCCTGATAACATTTTCATGTGAAAAATAAATCAACATTTGTAGCAACATCTCCAATAATAACGGGCGAACTACATTCTCGCGAGAAATGATCACATCTTGCAACAGATCTTTCAGCAAAGTAGCACAGAATTTTTCGGTTTCCCCAATATCCTGGGGTAAATACCTGTCTAAAGTGTTTGTTTGTGTAACGACTCCCGTTTTACGTCCACGAGTGGCCATTTTGATTTTTCAGAAAATGAAAGTAGAAATCGGACAGGTCTACGAATAATTACAATACTACCCCAAAGATTGATAACCGCTGAAAAGACTGCCTTCTTTTCATCATAGGACGGGATATAAACTATCCGGTACATTTTTGTACGGAAAATAACCAGTTTCAAAAATACGCCCGGTGTTCGTAAGAATTGCGTTTCGTGACGCAAGGTTTTTTACGGGAATTACGTTATTAAATTTGTATTTGCGTTTTTGAACACTTTTGAATTTAATTACGTTTTTGGTTATTTTAATTGCGTATTAACGCAAATACGCTTGTTATCTATAGCGCTGTGACACCTTCCACCCCTTGATTTGATTTTCATTTAGAAGAGACTTCCTTTAAACAAAATATTCCATAAAGCAAAAGTGTCATGCATGATGAGCCAGTGCAGACTGCACAGGCTAATCTGGGTCAACATTTTATGCACATGCACTGTAGTAGTAGGAATATCATTACAGTAAACACGTCGAGCTTTATAATGTTGCCCTTGTGGCATTTTTAAAGTACATTATCTATTCAGTTACTGCAAAATGATGATCTGTTAATGAATTGTTTCCTAGGCATTCTATTTTGAGATTTCTTTCTCTGCAAATTCAGCATGCCATTTTATCTTCATGAAAAGTACAGGAACAGTTCAAGAACAGTTCCTATGCTTAATTTCATTCAAATCAGAAGATTTTGTTTTTTTTTTGTTTTAAGTATGATGGTATTGAACATGATGATGATGGTGGTGGTGGTGATGATGATGATTATCACCGAATGTCTTATCACTGAATACTTCCTACCAATATCCGAATTGTGTGTCTGAAATAATGCTTTATAGCTAAACTAATTTATATGCATTTGACCTTATATCTTTAAATTAATTCTCTGGCTTGAAATGAGTTTTAATAATTTATTGATATCATGCATACAGAAAACATGACTACTGCAAATATAAATAATCTAGTCAGAAAACATACTGTTTTCCCTCCCTGAACTTTCATTCAACAAATCAGGAGGAATGTATTAAAACACTACAGGTAAGCTGCCAGTAACTGTATATAATCAAAGCGCTGAAGGCACTGCAGTTGTTCGCTATTGCATAACCTTTGACGCAACTCATTTTTCAAATTTAAGGTATCGCTTTTTAAATCGCAAGTTTGAAATATACAAAACCCATTCAAATTGATAAAGAGTGTGTCTGAACGCATTAGGTCGAGATGTGTGTGCACTGTTTATCATCCTATTGATGTTATAGAGATAACCTAGACAACATAACAACAACATGTCCCTTTTTAGACGTTCTGAAGGCATGGACAATATTATGAAAATTGTATAATGAGAACAAGTTAATATAAAATAAAATCTGCAATCACCATCATATTAAATGAACATTGTTGGAATATCGATACCTTTCTCATTAAGAATATAATTTCATGATGGGGTTTCCCTTTACAAAACTTTTTTGATACCATATAACAATTCAAACTATACAAGAAGATAATTGATGAAAATAAATAAAAAATAAATCGCGAGCAATACTTTTAACTCACGAATTAGGTAGTCATAAAGATCGGTATAGAACACTAATGCGCTTTTTCGGGGTAGCTGTTTTACCCAGCTTTTCACCTTAAATGACATCTCCGTAACGCGAGCAGATCCGAATGAATACATTCGAATATTTCAATGGCTGATTCGAGAAAACTTTGGCCAGATCACTTCGTCTGTGCACAGCGTAAAGGATGTAACACAAATTGTGCCAAGTTACAATTACGCGTAAACATCCATCTCGCTGAATTTCATGGTCTGTAATCGTCAGGGGAAGAAATAATGGTCTATCGATAAACGTTGATAACATAGTTTTGCTTTCAAGATGAGGAAACAAAAAACTTCCGAAAGAGTATAGTGTCACGATAAGGGGGAAATCGTTTAATTATCTAACCACACATGTTTGCCGTACTCGGTCAGCCCGTCTGGAAATTGTTCCTGAACGCCCGTATAGGCTACCCTTATTTGTCAGATTGCTATTAATAACACAGTTTAAATTCAATTTTATATTGAAAAGCATTGTGCTTAAATGTGTCATTTACAATACGCAATGATATTTTTAAAGACCCGCGTCATGCGAAAATGGGTTTTATGCCATATGCGGCCCTCATAGCTATAGCCCAGCATGCGCATCTCGCAGTCTGGTCCGGAGATGCATAATGAGACCATTACACCTTGCGTGATTTTATAGCGGACAGCGTCGCCTCTGACCAGATTTCCCAATTGCGCAAGCTGGTCTTGAGCTACGCTGGCCGAAACGCCATAAGACCTATTTTCGCATGACGAGACTATGAAAGTTTGATTTGAATGTGTCGAAAGAAAACTGCATGTTAATCAAATAAAGACATACTATATATTTCGATGGAGAAGAAATAAACTCATAAAAAGCCGTGTGAAGACACACATAATCTGCTGTAGTATTTTTTTTTCTACGAACACTATTGTGTGGTTTGACTATAATAACACATAGTTCATGCGGTGGATATGTGACTAACAAGTGGGAAAATACACAATAATTTTCAATTTAATTATTCAGAAACGTAAATTTTCTAACTTTATTTCAAAGTTAGCATTTACGCCGAATATTGTTATCACCCGTGCAATTTAGAAGACAGGAGAAATCGTCACGAGTCGCATATTCACCGCATCAGCTGCTGTGCTGCGCGCGCATGTGTGTATTTCATTTACTCTGCGTCTTCGCGAATGCATCTATTGGCTGACCTGCACCTGTGACCTTTAAGGAGAGCTGTGTTATGCGATTTTAACGTAACACGCAGTGGACTATTTTTATGACGCAAACATTGCATTTTGATTCACAGGTGGTTAGCGTGAGTGTATCCGTCGATGTGTTTGAGTCTAACAAAGAATGAATCACAACATAATTATAATAATAACTGTATTGGTATCAACGAGCATTGAATAAAATTCTCAAGCAAACCACATTAATTTTTTGTTAATTATTTTTCGACAGAAATTTTATTTTTATTTCATTTCTTTCCATTTCATCTTCATTCATTTTCATGTAAATGTGTAACTTCTCACCCCCTCCACCCCCACGTCACCAATATTGTTTTACGAACGTACCATGTAAGCAAATGTTTGAAGCCAATTGCCAGTCGATTTAACTTTACTTCATTAGCGTTTTACAGGACATGTCACGTGTCAGTTATACTATCATACTCCCCTTTGTGTCATAACAACATTTATCTTGATTTCGAAACAAACGAAATATGTATGCGTGGATTACGTTGGATATTAATGTATTTCATGCATACGGTAATTCAATCTTAATTTTGTTTAAACATTGGACATTATTATTAGTTAGGAACAAAAATTAATATTTGACGAATAATAATTAGCACTATCGCGTGAAAGTGTATTGCAATCTCGACATCCCATTGGTGATGTTCCATGTATTAGCACTATCGAATTTTTCCCCAGAAATTGTATGCTTCGTTTAATTTCTTTACATTTCATCGTCATTCATTTTCATGTATTGACATTAACGTGTAACTCCTCATCCCCCCCCCCCCCAAATTTTTTTACGAACCTACTATGTAAGTAAATCGCTAATCCTTACTATTCTACCGAAACGAAGTCAGAAGTTTTCGATACAGCTTTATGCATTAGCGTTTTACAGGAAATGTCACGTGTCAGTTAAGTACACGGTACTATAAAACTCCCCTTTGTGTCATAACAACATATTTATCTTGATTTCGAAACAGCCGAAATATGTATGCGTGGATTGCGTTGGATATTAATGTTTTTCATGCATTCGGTAATTCAAACTTAATTTTGTTTAAACATTGGACATTATTATTAGTTAGGAACGAAAATTAATATTTGACGAATAATAATTAGCACTATCGCATGATAGTGTATTGCATTCTCGACAGCCCATTGATGAAGTTCCTTGTAAGCACTATCGCATGATAGTGTATTGCAATCTCGACATCCCATTGGTGAATTTCATGTTCTCTGATCTATTAATAGCCTTAGATTATGAATGACCTGTGCGCAAGAATACACTACGTAGCACATAGTGGACTATTTTACCATTCATAATATAAACATACTCAGCGCTCTGCGACATGTATAGTGAACAAATGTAGTGTGTTTTTTTACTTTTACTATATACGATCCGTTCAAAACTATTCCATTTAACACGATATTCATATTATGTGTCAATTTGTAAATGAATATAGTTCAAGAACTGAAACCGCGCCGCAAACTCCTTTTTGCGCATATGCTTACAGGTAGGTTCGTTGGTGAATGCAAGTTAAGACACTTAACGAGTGAATGAGAAAACCTCATTCAGGATTTAATTCATCGAGATGATTATGAATTTGAACTCCTAATAATAATTTAACTGTGCAATAATATATCTGGTACAACTTGCAATAGGCTACAATGTATAATTAAATTTATGAAGTTAGAGAATTCTTTTTCTTTGTACACATACAAGAAGAATTCAAGAGTTTAATTCATGAAAAGTGTCATAGTGACTTGACATTCTTATGAAATCATGAAGTGAAAAAATATTCATGAACACATTTTAGGAATAGTTCATGAATTAAAGTTCATGTCAACCAGTCATCTTAGAACAATCAATAACTGTCTGTGAACAATTCATAAATGAATTGAAATGTTCATGATATCATGAACAATATGATAATGATTCTTTGTAATTGTCTTGAGGTCCTGTCACACAATTTGATCGTTAAGTCTTGTATGAAACATTGGGAGTTGTGTATGGAATCTGGGGAGTTTTGTATGACATCTGTGGTGTTAGAAGGAAGTCTGGGTAGTTTTGTAGAAAATCTGTTGTTATTTAATGGAATCTGGGGAGTTGTAACTCGCCATATTAAGTGGACATGTTGGTCATGGACCTGTTTAAAGACAATGTATTTTTGACAATTTAAGCCCAAAGTCTTTTAGAATGTGTGACATGGAAGAGTCTTAGTGATGTACGATGACATGTGCACAGGCAAATCTTCCCAACCACATGATGTATGTAATGTGGAATGATACTGCAAAGAAGTGACAAGGTAAGACAGGTCTACAGAAAGTGTTCTTTACCAGCAATTCCTTTGTATGTCTCTAGCAGGTGTATGAGAACAAGTAGTGGCCAAAAAGGTTGAAAATTCCCAACAGTATTTGAAAAGTTCTGACACTGTGTAAAAATATTTTTTAAGAAGACTTCAATGTGACAGAATATCATGTGCATCTACATGACTACAGGTTTGTCGTGGCTAATATTTATGCTACAAATTACAGCTTGCCAAAGCCCAGTTCGGCACATTGAGACAGTGATTCTCAAATATACATAGAAAGTCAGTTTACTGGTTTAATTGTAAAGGTGCACACCAAATAAACCTTTTTTGTCATGTACCGAATTTTAGCAATTTTATTGACTCTGCAAGTGGATGCAGAGTTAACAAATGCAATTAACAAATTTACTCTGCTCCACAAACACGGTGCCTATACCACGTGACTTTTTAAGGTCTGTGTTGGGACAATAAAGTGCGACCCAGTCAGAGCTTCAGATAAGAGGCGTATCTGCATATTTACGAATTGAAAAAATAAAAATAAAACGCATAAAAAATTGGCCCAGTACATAACAAAACGCAATACAAATCTTGGTACGTATTTTAAATCGATTAACGTTTGTAACCGGTTAAACCAATAATCCAGTTGAGTTTTTAGTGTAAGTTAACCTTTGAATCAAAAGTAAGTCCATCATAATTAGCTTGCTTGTAATAAAAATGGCGGCCCATCATGTTTGTGGATCAAAAAAGGGACGTTTTAAGCGACAGCGGCTCCTGCGGGAATATTTTAAAGGAAGTCTGTTCATATCATCATTTTAAATTCCTTCTGTTTGCATTTAATAATATAAATAACAAGTAATAATATTTCTAGATTAAACACGCCATGTACTTTGTCAGTTTTCTATGGAAATGGAAAATACCCCTAAATATTCCTAAATACCCTTTATTGCTGAAACAAAGGAGTAAAAACCGCTTTAACAGAATTGTCTCCAGTTTATCCAATTAAAAATGGTGAAATATTTAAAAAGACATCCTTAAACATTTTAACTGGGTCGCGCTTTATTCTCCCAACACAGATATTAAAAAGTCACATGGTATAGGCACCGTGACAAAGCATCAGCCAAACACATTTTAAAACTGGTCTTTGTAATGGAGTAGTTTGGCTTGATCTAGCGGATCCGTGGTCTAATGGTAACACACTGGCTTCACAATCCAGAGATCGCTGGTATTATATTGGTGGATTTTGTGTGAAATTCATTTTAGAATACGTTAATATTGTATTACAGTCATAATACGATA
>VMBQ01004550.1:26927-37230 GCA_007657795.1 Dreissena rostriformis
TCATTTCAAACTTGCGATATAAAAAGCTATAACATAATTTTGAAAACTGAGTTGCGTCTAAGATTATGCAATAGCGAACAACTTCAGTGCCTTCAGCGCTTTGATCTTTCTTAGTGAAACAAATGAGTCCCTTATCAGCATGTCAGCGTGACAGACTCATGATTGGTTATCAGTTTAATCAATAACTAGGTGTAAAAAGATGTTTCTAATTGATAAACGCTTATGATTACTTACTGATTACTTTTGGAGGTGTTATAGCCATCATTTCCTGAGAAGTAGTTGGTTTTAGAAATTAGGCTGATGTGTCTGGCAGTAGTTTATGAGATGCTTGACTTAATATTCTACCGACAATGCCCTTCCTTTGTTTGACCTACAATTGTTGTCTGTGACTGTGTATTCAAAGCCAAATGTTCCTGGCCATATTATCACCCAAAGGGTTGATTTAATATCCTCAAAACAGATTTATTTACAAAATGCACCATTCTACTGTTAAAAACTCTTTATTTTATTTAAAAAAATAGACAACAGAATAAATGTGAGTCTGGCTCTGGATAAACAAGGTCTAATGCTTGCGTGTTTATTGTTGTCCCAGATTATCCTGTGCAGTCTGCTCAGGCTAATCTGGGAGGACGCTTTCCGCTTTTGTGGTATTTTTTGTTTAAAGGATGTCTCTTCTTAACGAAAATCCAGTTAAGACGGACAGTTCCATCCCTAAATTAAACTTCATGATTATAACCCACATGTAATAACACTTCAAAAGCTTTCTATGAACAGTTCTTAAATGCCTTGAACAGCATATCTTTGACAGTGTTGTGAGGCCCTGTGACACAATTTGATCTTAGAGTTTTGTAGGCAATCTGGGAAGATTTGTATGAAATATGGGGAGTTTTGTATGAAATATGGGGAGTTTTGTATGCAATCCGGGAAGTTTTGTATGCAATCTGGGAAGATTTGTATGCAATCTGGGAAGATTTGTATGAAATATGGGAAGTTTTGTATGCAATCTGGGAAGATTTGTATGCAATCTGGAAGATTTGTATGAAAAATGGGGAGTTTTGTATGCAATCTGGGAAGTTTTGTATTCAATCTAGGAAGTTTTGTATGCAATCTGGGAAGATTTGTATGAAATCTGGGAAGATTTTTATGAAATATGGGGAGTTTGTGTGAAACATGGGGAGTTTGTGTGAAACATGGGGAGTATTGTTGAAAATCTTTGTATTTTTGCAAAGAATCTTGGGAGTTGTAATATGCCATGTTAATTGGACACGTTTGTACAGGACCAGTTAAAGACAATCTATTCTGACAAGTGAAGCCCAACGTCTTCTGTAATTTGTGATGTGGAGGAATCTGTGTGATGTTTGATGACATGTGCACAGGCAAATCTTCTCAACCACATGAAATGTGTAACAATAATGCAAAGAGATGACAAGGTAAGACAGGTCTACAGAAGCTGTTCTATGCGAGGGATTCCTTTCATATGTCTCTGAGAAAAAATAGCGGCTGAAAAGCTTATAATTGTCATCACAATTGGAAAGTTCTGGCACTGTGAAAAAATACTTTTTTGAGAAGACTTCACTGTGACAGAACATCATGTGCACAAAGTCTCTATGACTACTGGTGAGTCTCGGATAGTTGCAATGCAGCTAATCACACCTCAATGTACTGCTCAAAGACCATTGTGGCACAGTGTGACTGGGATTCTTAAGTAACATACAAAGTAAGGATACTGGTTTACTGGTAAAGGTGCACACCAAATAAACTTATTTTGTCATTTACAGATTTTGGACAAGTTAATTGACCTTGCGCAAATGGATACAGAGTAAACCAATACAATTAACACATTTTCTCTGCTTGACATAGCATCAGCCAAACACAATTTAAAACTGGTCTTTGTAATGGAGAAGTTTGTCTCCAGAACAGACTTTGTAAATGCTTCTGAGATATTTTGTTGAAAAAAACATGTTAAAGACAAGAATTCATGGCTGCATCATGACGCCAAGTAGCTGTGAAGAGTCATTCTCTTGAAAATTGTTTTGTTTGGTTCATAAATAATTGAATGTGCACTATGATTAAATAAAACTGGATTTCATTTTGTGAATACAATATTTGTTGCATGTAATGCTTTAATGCTTATTCAAGGAGTGTTTATTAAAAGGTGTTCATATTACGCAGTTTATAATTCATCTGTTTACCTGATGATGTCATGTTACTGATTAATGACAGATCTTGATTATTGTAACAGTTGCATTTCATGCTTTTAAGAATCAATCAGACACCTGCTGAAATACTTGCTGTTTAAGTTGGATCATGAAAAGAGAGCAGAAAGCTGTTTGTTGTTAGCGCAACCTGCCTGGAATATGGAATATTCCCTTTTCACTTCAATGACAAACCATAGATGTATGGTACTAACATTTGAGCCACATTCTGGGAAAACTGGGATTAAAGCATTGGTGTAAAGTGTTGTCCCAGATAAGCCTGTGTAGTCCACACAAGCTAATCAGGAATGACACTTTCTGCCTTAACTGGATTTTCATTAAGAAGGGACTTCCTTCAAACAAGAAATTCAATAAAAGCGGAAATTGTTGTCCCAGATTAGCCTGTGTAGACTGCACAGGCTAATCTGGGACTACACTTTACGCATATGCATAGAGCCAAGTTTTCTCAGAGAAAGGCTTTATAACTGTTTGAAATATAATTCATTTAAGAAACTTCTTAGAACAGTTGTCTGAAAAATATGGTATTATTCTGAACTATTGTTGTCTGAAAAAAAGCTTTCCTGACAGAATTCTGTTTTGTCTGAATGGATATGTTTCCCAACTGTAGCATACTTGAAGCATGGTAATACATGAGAGACTTCCTGCTGTTTCTGTCCATAATGTACTTTACATGCAGCCTGAACACTGTTTTATGACATTATTCCACTGATTTCCCACCAGAATGGGTTCAATAATAATGTGCTTTCCAGATTATTGTGCAGTAACTTCAGCATTTTCTCAGAAAATTACCTCAAATGGAAGTGGCTAATGCAGTGTTAAGATTCATGATTGACACTCAGGGATAGAATCTTAAAATAATGCTCCTACAGTGAATACTCAATCATAATCACTGCACATGTGTTATACGGCTGTTTGCAGATTCCAATGAGTTCTATGCTTGTTGTAATCTGTCAGGCAGAATGCTGTTTTCCATGAAATGCCTGCATTTTTGTGCATTCCCAGTGAACATTAGAGTCAATTGTTGAATGGATATTATTGCATAAACTCCTATCTATAATGCCCTCTGGCGGGTTGCAGAAACTTTGCAAAAGGAGGGCTTGTGTGCCCTGTTATGTGTTTTTCATATCCATATATTAAAATAACATTGAAAACAATATGTCTTGTTCATTCGATATCGACAAAATAATTCCTCATTTCTTTCTTTGCGGGGTTGCATTTCAAATTTGCATTAATCCACTGTTTAAACACATTTTAAATAAAAAACTGCCTATCAGAAGGTAATATATATAATATAATATATGTGGCCCAAATCGCTTATTTTATGAATACTTTTGCAATATGGAAGATAGCAACTTGATATTTGNACATTGAAAACAATATGTCTTGTTCATTCGATAGCGACAAAATAATTCCTCATTTCTTTCTTTGCGCGGTTGCATTTCAAATTTGCATTAATCCACTGTTTAAACACATTTTAAATCAAAAACTGCCTATC
This sequence comes from Dreissena rostriformis, assembly GCA_007657795.1. Taxonomy (NCBI): domain Eukaryota; kingdom Metazoa; phylum Mollusca; class Bivalvia; order Myida; family Dreissenidae; genus Dreissena; species Dreissena rostriformis. Next base: position 30,639 of record VMBQ01004550.1, read on the forward strand.
AGAAGGTAAAGCCTCGTCATTTCTGATGATGACCAAGTGAGGCATATGTAAAACACAACCTTGAACTGCAGTATGACATCATATGAAATAATCAAATTATTTTGTTGATTTCGAATGGACAAGACATATTGTTTTCAATGTTTTTTTAATTTATTTTGGTATGTGTGATTTGTTATGCAATAATAGCGAAAATACACATTTGCTCCGATAGGGAAAATACATATTTGCTCCAATAGGGATAATACACGTTTTCGAGGGCATGATCATCTGCGGGCGCTCTCAAAATCCGTTCCTGCCCTCGTGCTGCGCATTCGGGCAGGAACAGATTTTTCGAGCGCCCGCAAATGATCATGCCCTCGAAAACGTGTATTATCCCTATACAGTATGTACATGTAGCTGTTCATGTAGGAATTGCTTAACTGTGAAGATTGTCCAAGCATGAAACCTTTTAACAAGTTAACTTCAGATTTACAACATGTGTGTTGAAGAATAATTGTTATACCCCCACAAACGAAGTTTAGGGGGGGTACAGTACAGCCCACGCGGAACCAACAAAGTCCGCGGCTACGCCGCGGCCAGAATCGTAAGTACTCGACAGCTGCACTAGGCGTATTGTATCGCGGAGGCACGCGGTATCGATCCGCACAACGATGCCGAGTCTGTAATAACCTCGCGTACTTTCGCAGAATAAATCCCCCGCATATGTACGCTGCGGATCGAGTGAAAAGATAAATGTTCGACCCCATCAAATTCCTTGTTAGATTCTGTGATGCAACTATATTGTTAAACAATTTAATTATATTGAACAAATAAAATGAAAAATACTATTACCTTGCAATTTAATAGCTAGTAATAATCCAACAAAACACTGTGCCTTTATTTACTATATATGTGGTTCAAGAATTTCGTAATCACATGCGTTAGGAACTGAAGAAGAAGTTGGCACTCAACTAATGTGTAAAATTAATTAACCATTAAACTCCACCTCCGTTCTCTGAAAAAGATTCGAAAGGCGGAGCTAAGCACGTGCTATTACAAAATTGGACGATTGTCATTGAGTAACAAACACACGATTGGTTTAGCGGGTACATTTCTTGACAAAGGAAGCCAATTTTGTCGGCAAAAACGGTGTGGCNGCATTTTTGTGCATTCCCAGTGAACATTAGAGTCAATTGTTGAATGGATATTATTGCATAAACTCCTATCTATAATGCCCTCTGGCGGGTTGCAGAAACTTTGCAAAAGGAGGGCTTGTGTGCCCTGTTATGTGTTTTTCATATCCATATATTAAAATAACATTGAAAACAATATGTCTTGTTCATTCGATATCGACAAAATAATTCCTCATTTCTTTCTTTGCGGGGTTGCATTTCAAATTTGCATTAATCCACTGTTTAAACACATTTTAAATAAAAAACTGCCTATCAGAAGGTAATATATATAATATAATATATGTGGCCCAAATCGCTTATTTTATGAATACTTTTGCAATATGGAAGATAGCAACTTGATATTTGGCATGCATGTGTATCTCATGGAGCTGCACATTTTGAGTGGTAAAAGGTCAAGGTCAAGGTCATCCTTCTAGGTCAAATATATGGGTCAAAATTGCTCATGTAATGTAACTTCTGCAATATTGAAACTAGCAATTTTATATTTGACATGCATGTGTATCTCATGGGGCTGCACATTTTGAGTGGTGAAGGGTCAAGGTCAAGTTCATCCTTCAAGGTCAAACGTCCTATAGGGGGACATTGTGTTTCACAAACACATCTTGTTTTAATTTATTTTCGTATGTGTGATTTGTTATGCAATAATAGCGAAAATACACATTTGCTCCGACATTATCATCTGCGGGCGCTCCCAAAATCCGTTCCTGCCCTCGTGCTGCGCATTCGGGCAGGAACAGATTTTTCGAGCGCCCGCAGATGATCATGCCCTCGAAAACGTGTATTATCCCTGTACAGTTGTTCATGTAGGAATTGCTTAACTGTGAAGATTGTCTAAGCATGAAACCTTTTAACAAGTTAACTTCAGATTTACAACATGTGTGTTGAAGAATAATTGTTATACCCCCACAAACGAAGTTTAGGGGGAGTACAGTACAGCCCACGCGGAACCAACAAAGTCCGCGGCTATGCCGCGGCCAGAATCGTAAGTACTCGACAGCCGAACTTTGCGTATTGTATCGCCGAGGCACGTGGTATCGATCCGCGCAACGATGCCGAGTCTGTAATAACCTAGCGTACTTTCGCGGAATAAACCCCCGCATATGTACGCTACGGATCGAGTGAAAAAATAAATGTGCGACCCCATCAAATTCATTGTTAGATTCTGTGATGCAACTATATTGTTAAACAATTTAATTATATTGAACAAATAAAATGAAAAATACTATGACCTTGCAATTTAATAGCTAGTAATAATCCAACAAAACACTGTGCCTTTATTTACTATATATGTGTTTCAAGAATTTCGTAAACACATGCGTTAGGAACTGTACAAGAAGTTGGCACTCAACTAATGTGTAAAATTAATTAACCGTTAAACTCCACCTCCGTTCTCTGAAAAAGATTCGAAAGGCGGAGCTAAGCACGTGCTATTACAAAATTGGACGATTGTCATTGAGTAACAAACACACGATTGGTTTAGCGGGTACATTTCTTTACAAAGGAAGCCAATTTTGTCGGCAAAAACGGTGTAACTTTATGCCTTTAGACAGGAAGCGGCTTTCCTTTGATGACGTCAAACTGTCTATTCACACAGACTGCGAATGTGTGCGATACTTTTAATAATGTCATTGATCTTTGTTTACATGTTTAGTATAAATAACCACCTGCTAACATGAAAACTTTGGATTAAATTATCAAAATAAAAACAAGAGTAATGTTGCAAACTGTGATTATATTAATTGGTAAGTATCAGTTAAAAGACGATGTTTTGCTTGTAGTAAAACAACGAGTTTTCTATACAAAAACATTACCACAGGATCGGTTGATCTTGGTGGAATTTCATTATTATTTTTCATGGACGACCTCGTAAGTCGATTAACTATTTTATCTATTTTGAATCAGCGCATATTAAATTATAATTTTAAATATTATTATAATTGTTCTTTTAAAATTTATTGACTAACTTATCATTTTCAAAAGATTTCTATTTTATGATGCGCATCGACTCGGCGTCATATCGCGGATCGCGGCTTGCTTCGGCATGTCGCGGCGGACAGATGCGAAGCATCGCGGCGAAATGCGATGTTCCGCCGCGAACTGACGCGGCTTTAAAGGCCAACTCGGCATTGACTCATTGTGTCTTGACGCCGCGGATCACAAAATATGTTTGTTCCGCGTGGGCTGTACTGTATATAGGAGTGAGCTTGTCTGTTGGTTGGTCTGTTTGTCTGTCTGTCGGTCCATATTGGTTTTCCGCTCTCTAACTCAGTTGTTTTCATCCGATCTTCACCAAACATGGTCAGAAGTTGTTACATTGTAGATGATGTCTATGTCAAGTTCGAATATGGGTCATGCAGGGTCAAAAACTAGGTCACGGGTCACCAAGTGCGTATTCTGTGTCAATGCGGCGTGTTGGGGTATTCGTCACCTTAGTGACAAAGCTCTAGTTTTACTTGTTCTTTCAAGCTAGCTTTATCAAGATTTAAAGAGGAAATTTAAAACTTAAAATCCTACAGAAAAGAATGAATTTGTGATATTTTTTCTTCATTATAAAAACCTTCAGACCAAATGATGCACCACAGGAAATACTGATGCATTTCTAGTCTGGTTAAACTTCCTGGGTCATACTCACCAAGTTACGACTGTTGATAGTAATCAGACTATTGTTCACTGTGGCATGTTAAATTAATTGCTATGGCCATATCAAGTCACATCAGACATAATTCTACTTGATTGAGGACAACATAGATACATGTAACAGTTGGTCCAAAATATTTCAACAAGGAATCGGTTCAACTGTCTGACAGTTTTTTACCCACCCACAGAGTAAAGAGGCATCAATAATTAAACTTTTCTGTCTGTCCCTATGTCTGTCCGTCCCAAAGCCTGTGTTTTGAACTCCTCTTTAATGACTGGGTCACAGAATCTCCCTCAAACTTTTACAGTTGAATGACCTTAATGTATGGCCTTTTTGACTGTTTTTCCAACATTAATATACAGTCGCTTCACATCTTTATCATGCTTTACATTGTGAAACACGATAATGAAAACATGCAGGTAAAATTGGGTGATATTGGGTTAGTCTTTCTTTATGTAATGTAAAATATGTGAATTTTCATTATTGTCAATGCAAATATTAAGCACAAGTGTTTAACTTATTCTGTATTTATCGATGATTTTGTTTCTGTATAAATTGATGCTTCTCTTACAGTCATTCAATTCATATTTCAGATTGTCGTTATGGGACTACAGACTGATAGTTATTCTCACAAACAAATATTTGAAATTCACATTCTTTGGTCGAATAGCTTCTGTCTGATTTAAGATTTATATAAGCCTTTTTTAACCATTCCTTTATGTGTTTTGCACTGCCCATTTGGGCCGTTTTACACTTTCATGTTTATTGCGTAACAAACAATGATAAATCAACCAATTCTTCAGCATTTTCTGGAACATTTTAATTTATTGGGGTTATATATGTACAGGTGCTTCTGCCTCCCATGATGTGTTCTCGTTTGTCTCTTTTGCCATATTTAAATTACACCATGAATAAATAAACATAACTAGCATAAGAGACTGGCCAGAACCCTTATTTTCTTTCTTGGTAAAATGAATAGTCGCTTATCAGCATGTGAGTGTGAACAACTCAAAATTGGTTATCAGTTTAATCAATAACTAGGTGGAAAAATATCTTAATAATTGATAAACGCTTATGATTTCTTACTGATTACTTCTGGAGGTGTTATAGCCATCATTTCCTGAGTAGAAGTTGGTTTTAGAAATTAGGCTGATGTGTCTGGAAGTAGTTTATGAGATGCTTGACTTAATTATTCCACAGACAATGCTCTCTACCTTTGTTTGGGCTAGATTTGTTGTCTGTGACTGTGTATTCAAAGCCAGATGTTCCTGGTCATAATATTGCCAATGGTTGATTGAATATCATCAAAACAGATATATGACTAAGTAGCTCTCTTTGAAAAGGGGGCTTTATTTATGTGTGTACAGTGTCATCCCATATTAGTCTGTGAAGGCTGCACAGGCTTATAAGGGACAATACCTTCCGTCTAAACTGAGTTTTCACTTTGAAGAGAATGCCTTTAAATAAAAAATTACCATAAAAGGGGAAAGTTCCTTATGAGCCTCTGCATTTTAGGCTAATCTGGGGTGACACCTAACGCACATGCATTAAGCTCCTTTTTCTCAAAGTGAGGCTCATTTACAAAATGCACCATTCTACTGGTATGAACTCTTTATTCCTGTTTAACCCTTTGCATGCTGGGAAATTTGTCGTCTGCTAAAATGTTGTCTCCTAAATTTCTAAAATTAGCATTTTCTTTGATTTTTTTTCAAAGAATACTATCAGAATAGCAAACAGTTTGGATCCTGATGAGACGCCACGTTTTGTGGCGTCTCATCTGGATCCAAACTGTTTGCAAAGGCCTTAAAAATCCGGTTCCAGCGCTCAAAGGGTTAAAGAGATAACAATAAATGTTGAATTCCCTGTTCTGGTCAATAAAAGATCCCTTGCAAGATGTTTCAGGTAGTTTTTATCATCCCTCGCCAAAGGCGGAGGATTATAAAATTGGCGTTGTCCAACATTCCGTCTGTCCGTCTGTCACAAAATTTTGAAATTGGTGGGGGATATCAATTCAACGAATTTGTTTGTTCTTTTGGCCTTGAATATTGGTGAAATTTCATTGAATTTGTTTGCATGATAAATGACCCAAGCCTTCGATGCTATAAAAATTCATAAATGCTCACTGTAATATAAGCAACTAAATTGTCATGTTTTGTGATCGATTTCTTAATCTGTGTAAAAATGCCTTCATTTCAGAAAATTTGCCTCAACAATTTGCTTTGTTCTGAAAAGATTTTTTTTTAAATCCATTTCTAGCACTTCCTGAATTTTCCTGATTTTATGATCTGGAGTACATTTCAGAAAAGCTAAACATTTTCTGGTGTTCGATACATAACAATTAGTCTATCATGATCAATTAGAAACTCTAATCCTAATTTGATGTTTATACACACCATAAATGCAATTAAATTAATTAAGTTTACATTGAATCCAGTTATGTTTAGAACATTTTCTGTTTGTAATTTCCTGTACATGACACGTAACAGAACAGAACGTTTCTATGAGACTGGGAAATTGTGCAGCATCAATCTTACAGGGTTCTTAAGGTGTTTGACTGAGTTTAACCCATTTATGCCTAGCATCTCGAAAAGTGCCTTGGCAAACAGTAAAGACCCAGATGAGACGCCGCATGATGCTGTTTCTTAAAGGAATTTCTGTGAGAAATATTCTAAAAATAGAAATAACTATACCAGACATCCCTAATTTTGGAAATAAATTGATCCAATTTAGAAGGATGGGAGAGTCCACTAGGCATAAATGGGTTAACAAAACGTATTAACCT
>VMBQ01004550.1:37349-62438 GCA_007657795.1 Dreissena rostriformis
TCAATTAATTAATTAAATTGAATTTCTCAGGTTTGCTTTGGATTAAGTCTAGATAATTTTAAAAAACAAATCATTTCCCACATAGTCATTTTATGTTGTTTTTTTTTACCTCCAAGTAATTTGGTTTTCTCTGCTACTTTGTTTGTATAAGAAGATGGTCACATATTTGTAAGTCTTTAAAAGCATAAATTAATTACATATTTTGCTAACACTGAGTTTTGTTCTGGTATTTATTTTTTATCACTCTAAGACTTCACATTCTTAAAAATAAACATTAAGTGACCAGAAGCAGTAATTGTAAATGCACCGATTATTAAATGAAATATACTATTATAGGAAATCGATTTGCATTGTAAACCTATAGACGTTTCGTTATAAATTCATACGCTGGAGGATACACATTATAAATTCGACAGTCGGTTACAGTTATTCACATTTACATTCAATTAAGTGTTAGTAATATCGAATGTAGCCGAATGCGCACCCACATACCCCAAAAAGCTGCGGTTAAGAATTATTTTATTTGTTAAGATTCTACATTTAATATTAGTTTCCACACTCGGGTAGGCTATAAAAGTGTAGATGTTTTAGATTTTCTGCCGAACCAAACATTTAATTGACTGCAGACGTTTACACTAGAGTTTAGACACACTATTATAAAGAGCTTTAAACTTCGACAAACAATAATTGTCAAACAATCTGGGAAGGTTTATTTGTAAGATACATAGCGAGTACATATTAAATATAATTTACCTTTCACTTCAAACTTTCCTCTTCTCAAAATCAACAATAACACTGTATCGATATGCTAATCGACCAAATACGTGAATATGAATATACAACCTTGCAGTTGTGTATGAATGAGTTTCAATCTAGCAATACAAATATGTTGTCTCGCTCTAATGGGTACTGACTATTTATATTATCACTTAACAATTAGGAAATCCCAGTTACTGTATAGGGATAAAATACGTTTTCGAGGGCATGATCATCCGCGGGCGCAGCACGAGGGCAGGAACGGATTTTTAGAGCGCCCGCAGATGATCATGTCCGAGAAAATGTATTTTTTCGCTACTATTGCATAAACAAACCACACATACCAAAATAAATTAAATTAACACTGCAAACAATATGTCTTGTTCATTCGACATCGACAAAATAATTCGAGTATTTCATATGTCGTCATACAGTTCAAGGTTGTGTTTTTCATATGCCTCACTCGGTCATCATCAGAAATGACGAGGCTTTACCTTCGGATAGGCAGTTTTCGATTTAAAATGTGTTTAAACAGTGGATTTATGCAAATTTGAAATGCAGCCGCGCAAAGTAAGAGATGAGGAATTATTTTGGAATTTACTGGTCGTGACGAATAAATATATCGTCAGCATAAGCCATAACTTAGGGAAGTAACTGCGCGTGGACCAGTTTATGGATATGAAAAACACATAACAGGGCTTGAACGGCACGTGAATCGCCTTGTTAATACACGATTTCTCCCGTTAAAGCCCCCCTTTTGCCAAGTTTCTGCACCCCGCCAGAGGGCATTATAGATAGAGTTTATGCAATAATATTAGAACAATGATAATAATAATATAAGATGAGAGTGAGAGATGGTTTTGTTAACATTATTTTCTTAGCTATGCATTCTATTCGTAACAACACAGATGTCATAACATGTGTTCAGCAATGGTACGCATCTTGAAAAACAAACACATCTCATTCATAAAAAACTATCGTGTTTGTTCGCTTTTAAATCAAGTGGCAGTGAGCATATTTAAACGATTGTCATCGCACCATTTCGTGTAATTATTCATTATTATCTTAGAATTGTTTCGGACACGTAAGGGACCACAACTGTACGACGAACCTTCGTAGCGGTGCCCATAGTCTCCCATGACGACACAACGGTCACCGTTAGCGCGTCTGGGTGCCATGGAAACACTGTTGTCATCACAGTCAGATACGTGTGGGAAATGAGTCCAGTCCATGTAATTTAAAAATGTGCGCAGTTTACGCCCGGGATAGTGACCTCCCAGCGCCGAGCTTCTTGCGAAACAGACCATTTTAAATGTTACACTGAAAATTGCACAAATGTGGAAAAAACCTAAAAATGATCTAAAAATAGCGATATTATATAACTCAAGTTTATACGATCGTTGTTATACTATAGATTTTCATCTGGTAATAGGACAAACTGTCTGTCTGTCGGTCGGTCTGTCTGTCTGTCATCTGGTAATAGGATAAACATGCTATTGTTATTATTTGTTATTAAGTTCCCTCGTCTGATTGCTTGTTTCATCGGAAAAACATATATGTTATACATTTGTGTACGTGTACTCTTAAGTTGTTATAGTGAAAGACCTACTAGTAATTATTTCATTGAAGGGTCATGAAGATATTTGTCTAATTGGATGTTTGAAAACCAGGTGTCAAAATGATGTCTTCTCAGTGATGTTGAGTTATAAAAAGACGTTTGATTGGAGGGATACTCAACTAATATGCCATAACTCCAATTAAAAAAATCTTATTTTTCCATAAATTGCAACAACAAATGTTATTACAATTCTTTTAATTACGTACCGACCTTGAACCGTAAAAAATTTGCTTTGATTAATCAAAATGTGTTCCTGGTTGCGAGATGTGTCGCGTTTTTTTACGGCATTGCGCACATCGAGTGGGGCCCGACACAATATTCTGTGGTGGCATTATATGAGTGACCTTTAACCCTTTTCTGACTGGTGTGTTTCCCTTATCGGTTGACAGCACAACAATTTGGTAAATATGATCTAATTAATGGCATTTGTACACGTATTGAAAATTTTAATTTGTTGCTGTTAACCCAAATGCAAATTTGTATAACGACATTTGCAGTATCTGCCTACAATCTTCACTATTCAAGTATGTGGTATTTATATAGATTAATAAATGTCATGTAATTCTGCGAACCGAAATTTAAAGCGGTGTCCGAAACAGAATAGTTCCTTTGTCATCATTAACATGCCGGTCAAGCAATTTATGTTTCATTAGCATCTATAAAAGGTGTTTGCTTTTGTTAATATAAAACTACAATCTACCCATCCCTTGGTGTCATCTGTCCGGATCTTCAAATCGGTCAATGAGAGCAAATAGTCAACTTTTAATAACCATCTAGAAATACTCGACAGCTGATGTTTTACGAAGTTTAGTTAGTTGTAATTGAATTGCTGGATATTTACAATTTGTTTATATGATCATTCGCATTATTTTCGGGTTGAACTTTTTGTCCCAAAATTTTGCGCACAAACAGTGCGCATGCATTTCAATTACGGGGCATCAAATCGAGCCAAACACAATTCCAGATCCTCAAAACGAATAGAGCTGAGTCTAAAAAAATTCATGTGCGGTTTTATTTAATATTTCAATACAGTAAAATTGTAACGCCATACAAAGATATATCAATAAACATAAATTTATTGATAGATCTTTGCGCCATACGACATACAGTTTGACCATCCCGCCCTATACCGGTATACCGGTAGATCGTTCGAAGTGTAGGCTGAAGTGATGGGGTCATCATGTGTGAGATAACATACTGTGAAGGAAAGAGGAGAAGGTGTATGTGAGCATATAGAGTAAATTTAAATATGATAGGTGAAGATTTAGAGTGAAATCGCAGGGTGCTGCGTCCTTCTCCTTTTTCACATTTCACGTTCAATTAATTTTGTTTTACCACACCTAATAAGATAAATGAGTGTGTCTAATTAAAATACAACACTATTCAAGTTTGAAAAATTGTATATTAATATTTGAAAAAAATCTTCATCTTCAACATTTGCAGAATCCAATGCTAAAAACTTCCGATATAGATTTTGTAAATTTGTGTGTTGTTTCAAGCTTTTCTATATTTAATAAATTGCACGTATGTGCGCTTCTTAAATGGTAAAAAAACTTATAACGCTTCTCAAAATGTATAATGTTAATGAAATATAGAGGATACTACGTGAACATGATTCTCCGACGAGTTGTATCGCTCGAGTTGAGTGTCTAACGATTTATTTCACGAGCTCGAAAATCCACAAGTGCGATACCAACTATCGGAAGGCCTTGACATGTTCCATTAATTGAAAACCTCCTTACAATAAAAACAACATTACAGTCACCAATGCAACAAATGATCCATACATTTCAAAATCGAATATAACATTATAGTTAACGACTCGGACATGCACATGCCATCATGCTCATCAAAGACGTCATTCAGTTGTCCGATTTTTCCAGGTTTTTAATTAAGAATCAGATTTCATGCACTGAAATATGGAGTTCTGATCTTGTCTTCTGTCTTTGATAAAACAAAAAAATACTCCAGTATTTCAGTCAAATTATCGACATCTATATTTTAAACTACTCTGTTGCTGCGTTCTTGCACACAACACGCATGTGGGGATTATTTCTTTAAATACCTTACATGTACCTGCAGTTTCTTGCAAAGCTGAACACGCACTTAATGGCAAGACAGCACTCGGTTTTCTTTGCCATTTACAGATTGAATGTAAAGGATATGAATGCTTGAATGCTGTGCCTGTCGATGAAATAACAATGTTTAAAAATATGTATCCAATTTAAATCGTAATTAAATATTTTCAATTTAAGACATGATTAAAGGCCATTGACCAGACACTTAAATTCAATTGGTGTTTATTTTAAGTCCGTTAATTTTAAGCATTTTAAACACGCAATATATTGCATACAGGAATTCAGCGTCGTTCTACACACGCATTAATTCAACATAAAATAAAGAAATATGTATGTATTGGGTTTAAACGACATATCTGACATATTTTCGTTTGGATCATAAGCTGGTGCTGAATTGTCCATTGCTTTATTTTAGCGGAGTCCGCTTGCTTTAAGTTCGAAACAGCAGTCAAGTGTCGGTTCATAGTATGCGCGTCCGTTCATCCGAGCGTCCGAGGTAGAGTTGGTCTGACCGATTTTGTTTTGTTCTGACTGTAACTTCGTTTGATTTGAAAATACCTTATCTCAAATGTGTTTCCATATCCGAAACGGTGTGTGGCGTTTAATACTCTTTTCCATTATAAAAGGTCAAGTTCAAACTCAAAGGTCTTAGGTTTAGCTTTGGAATAAAACAGATTATCCGGAATTTAACCTTACCATTCATCATGTTGTTTTTAAATAACTTCAAAATGTTTATCATATTGAGACGGTGTGAATTCCCAATTTCTGTCACTCAAAGGACAAAAACGAACTTGTTTTGTCCAGACTGTAATCAAATGACTGCATGCTACGGGGGCGTTTCTGGGGAAATAACTGGGTTTAATCTCATAGGTCAATGTTACATGTGGAAATAAATGTTCAAATATTGTTTGATAGACAGTAACACTGATATTTCCAGGGCCATTCCAAACAAGTGGCGTATTATATTCTCTATGTGGAAACGGCGTGCCGAACTTTAGACTTGTGTCCCGAGCTTAAACGTCAATTTAAAGGTGTTGTTTGTTAATATCACATATTCATATCAATCTTCTTGACACCGCGCTAGACATGCAGACGGCAGGTATCTCGTTTTATTTTTTATTTTATTGTTCATAAAGCTTACTGCTACGGAAAGATTCTACCAGCAGCCGGGCTATTTTTTATTAATTGAACAGTCAATAAAATGTACGTAAACATTTGGTTCGTGTCCTCCTGTTCCAAAACAAGCCAGTGGGCAGAATTTCAGAACAACGTATCAGCAATGAAATGGTTTGCAAATAAGTCACATTAAATAATGGCTATCGACACCACTCTTCTTAAATCGTACGATAAAGCAATCCGCGTTAGAAGTTATTCTTGTATTACTGTTTGCAATTAAATACACTAAAATCATCCGATTCAGATGTTAATAAAGTTAACAAAATTGTATTGTGTTGCAGGTGATAATTTTGATATTAAATCATTAAATCCCGTGAATGGCATTTCAGTTAATTGTTGTACTCGTGGCAAAACAAACATTGTTAGTTTATTGACAAACATATATACGACCGAAATGTTTGTATTTAGTCCTTTATACATAACTTTTGCTACCCATTTCAATTGAACTAATAATCATCGTCTCGAAACAACCCCAAAACTAATGTCAAATCGCATTCGGATTCAACATGAGCAAATATTTAATGTCTTTTAAGTATGACTTTACTTTTTCATTCAAGTTATATAAGATTAATGTATAACTCTCACATCTTTGTATCTTAAACTACAGCCGTTATGATGTACCTCATTAATTGTTATTTAAGCAGACGGAAACCCTTATAATAAATGGGCGTGCCTTCTTAATTCCAAACAAGCATTTACATCCGCTTGAATATACAACACAACGTTTGTTTGTTAGTGTTTAAATGTGAAAGCATTCTCGTTCCAATACATACGTCTCGGTCCAAATCAGTTCCATCGAACTACGCTAAATAGTTTAAAGTTATCTTACAAATGTTTCGTATCAAAATGTATAATTCATTCGATACAATAATAAAATTAACATAATACGGAAATCCAAGTAACTTTTTTGTGCGTGATACTCTACAACCGACAATATGTTAATTTTACGAAGCATTGATAAAAATAATTTCGATGACCTAGTGTACCAATGCATATTTTTAAAACGTAAACATTTTTGTTGAAAATAAAACAGTATATCTAGAGTATATTTAATTTTTAGTTACAATTTACATTCACATCCAGCGCCGTGTTCGCATTCAAGTTTAAACAGGAATTTATGCATGCGAGTGGGAACAGAACGGTAAAAACCTCAGCAAACGAAGAGTTTAGCTATTCGGAACTATGCCAAACGGGGTTTGTCTGCTAATTTACACTAGGTTCAAAAAACAATGACATACACCGTGAGGTTATTCATTCGTTGGTTTAAACCTTTTTATTTTAGCTCGATTGCATCGAAAGCCTTGGGCTTATTGAAACACTCTCGAGTCCGTTTCCTGGGATAGAACTAGTACTTTGTGTCTTTGGGGGAGATCGAAGGAACGCTCCCAGTGGGGTTCGAACCCGTGACCACCCGATCACTCGTCGGTCACCATATCCACTACGCCACGGCGACCTTTTTAGACGGGCACCGGTTGCATTTGTTGAAATGCACTTAACATGAATAGTGTGTGTTGTCTTATAAATACGCTCTCTAAGCAAGGGGTCGTACAAGGTGCAATCCTATTCAATATATACATCAATGAGTTATTCCGCTCGTAAGAAAAAAAGGTAGCCATAGCATGTTTATAACTGTATAACTGAACACATACCAGTTTGAATATGAATTAATTTTGCTGAAGATATTTCCTTTGCGCTGAAAATCTTATAAATCTACTCAATAAAATAAACAGCATCACAATTTCCGAAACAATTGAGATGCAGAGAAAGCTATCATAGAATGAAATTATGTATTATGTGCACGGGACACATCACATTCCTGTTACATATGGAATCATAACGTTGCCCGTCTAAATTATACCAACCCTAGCCAGTTACTTACATGAGCGTGTGAGTAACAAAACAAGAGCTGCAGATATATGTACTCACTACTGAAGTATAATCTTAGTCATATTCGACCCAAAGGCATCTATGGCTCATTGGCGCATGCGCATTAAGGAAGATGGAGGCATTTTATAGTTTCTGAATAATTGACACATCTATACGCATGGTTCATTGCCATAACCGTGTACATAAAACATGTTTAATCGTATCGGTTACTGAGTCAAGGCATTTATAATTATTCCTTTCCAATATTGATCCGTTAGTGTCTTTATTCCGTTTGTGCCTATATTTAAAGAGAAATACCGTCACATTGATATGCCTCTTTGAATTACATTGAATTAGTTTGTGTGGACTTTGGCGGTTATTTGTTGAAAATGGCATCAACGATGTCAGTTTGGTCTCCCTTCTTTCTTTCTTTATTTATTTTTGATACATAGTGTTGTTTTGGTTTTGATTAACAAACACATTGTGGTAAATTGTAAATAATGTTTGTATCAAGGGGCTATACCTTGTTTTCCGTGTAAAACAACCATAAAGAAAATTCCTTAATGGTTTAATATCAGATTTGGAGTGTTTTCATTGGTAATTGTGTCTTGAACTGACCAATTTCAAGACGTTATTTTGGAGAATGTCGAATACAGAAACGCCAGTAAACACATTTAAGAATGTAAAAGCTACTTTGTAAAATCAAACTTTTTTCGTCAGAAAATGTGTGATAAAAACAGACATGACGCTCGTCGTTTCGTACTATATTTTGTAAAAATCGTTTAGGCATTGTCGGACAAAGATTGCAAGAGCTGCGCTTGTTAACAAAGTTATGAGCTATTTTAATAAAAAAATAAATAAATAAATAAATAAACGTTCAACTTTTGTCAAATCCTATATTAATGTTCCAAATATATGTATCCCGGAAAAAACAATTTTTGGAAAAACCCACTAATCTGCTGGTACAAATAAATCTGACCCATTTATAATCCTTTCAAAATCACACACCGTATCAACCGTTAGGATTTAAAGAAAGCTATCATTGGTTGACCAGCGTTGTTTGTACCGGGGTTATTAGTGGGTTTTTCTAAACTCGTGCTTTTCCGGGATAAGTCTATTGTTATATAATTCTCGTGAGTGCAGTTGTAGCGTATTTTCGCATATAATTCTAAATATTCGTGCTTATTGTTTTATTATAGCGTAAACAGAAGCAAGCATTAGAAATATCAAGAAAAACATCAAGCTACAATAGTTGTTAAGCTAGTATACATTGCGAACTGTGAAAATCCTGTTATAAAATAGAGACATTATAATACACAGATGAAATACGTACGCGTAAAGTCATATCAATAAAAGCAATACCCCAGACCGCAATGACAAAAAAAAATGCATAAATTGTAACCTAGAAGCCAAAAATTGCGGAATGTTTATTTATTAAAAAAAACAAACTTAAAACAGTTATCTAAAATGTATTTCTAATGATAGTACATGAACACATAAGGACAGAGCATGACTATGATTACATATTTATGTATAGACACCAAACGTAAATCGACCCCTGTTTCTTTCTGTTCTGCTTAATCGAACACATACCAGTGTACTGTTTCGTGAGTGCAATTAGTGCACATGATTTTTAAATGGAATCAAATTCCAGAAAGTGTTATGCAAATCGTTATGTTGTTCTGTTTTCTAATTAGTACCTTATGATTGGTCCCTGTTTATTTCTGTGTTTAGCAAACGTTTGATCGTACACATTTTTGTAAACATGTTCTTACATGTAATTGATATTCACTGGTCTTGAAAGCAAACGTCCAAAGGTTATTGCAATAAAACAAGTGTAGTAATTTCCTGATGTACTACACATTGATCAAAAGTATACCCATGCGTATTAAAGCCGTAACAAATACAAATAACCCACCAAATAATCAAACAACATTCAAATAAAAAACATAATTGCAAAAAAAAAAAACATATTTTACGCACTCCAAATTAAAAACCATGCCGAAACCTCTAAAGCTTAAACTAAATGCCAACACCTTCTTGGAGAAACATAATTTAATTGGAAACAAATATTTATCATGCCTTAAATATCAACTACTGATAGCACACTGTGAAATTTTTCAATATAAATACATTCAGAGAAACATAGCTACAAATAAATATCTTTTTAAGTGCAACCTATCCAACACAAATCTATGTGATATTTGTAGTGAACATATTGAAACAATAGAACACCTTTTCTGGGAGTGTAAACATATTCAAACTCTATGGAATCAATTGACAACCTTTCTAGAGAAACAAAATTTAAATGTTAAACTATCTCTCTTAGACATCAGTCTAGGAGTTAATACCTTCAAAATACCAGAGATTAATAACACCGTAAACTACGTAATAATATTAATGAAATATTTCATATTTCGCATGAAATACAGAAAACAAATACCAACAATAAACAGTTTTATCAATTATTTAAAACTTAAGATTCACATTGAAAAAGAAATAGCCCTCAGCAATGATACACTTCACATATTTGAACATTAATGGAAACACATTACACTTTCATAAACAAGTCCAGTTTTTTGCTTTCTACCCACTTTATGCAACTCATCTTTATTATTTTGTTTAATCTGAAGGAAACCACAAGGTCAAAACGTATATATTAGCATATCTTGTATAGCATATATTACTGCTGCATGATTTCATTTTGTTTTGTGATCATATACATGTATACATTGTTTGTCTTATATTGTATACAAAAACACACAAAAACAAGTCTCTGCTATGTGTTGCTAGCCTAATTTAAGACAAGTCTCATGTACGCTCGATTCTATGTTTTGTCAGTAGTTAACGAACCATTCGATCTCACCAGTATTGGCATTGTGACCGCGGTCCTCATGTTCCCCAACCGTCCAACGAGACATGTCCACCTTTCCCGTCGTCGTAGACTGGGTGAACACCCAGTAGGACATGGGCTGGAACTCAACTTCTGTCGGCAGATATGACACACTCACGGCGCGAATGTGAGTTGCGCTGACCTCGTCTCCGTTCACATGCAGAGTATCGGCCTCCTGTACGGACACATGGTAGTTAAAAGAGTCAAAGCTGACGATGTAGCGCACTCTTGCACCTGACAGCAGTGCGCTTACAAGCGCCGCTTTGCTTCCAGAGATGACACTTCCGGTCTTGCTGTTTTTAAGGACCTTTACCCATGGTCGTGTGTCGATAAACCAGCTGACCGCTTTCTTTCCGATTGTTCGACCTTGTTCGACGTATTCGCCAACATTAACTCGAAGAGTTGTCTCTTTTCCCGTCGTCGTCAATATTCTCCAGTCCCATAATCCGTCTCCTTTGAATGCCCGGATGTCGTCAGAGCTCTTAACCACCATGCTGATCAATTGAGCATTTACGTGGCCTTCTCGTATGATTACCATATCCGGTTCGGTGAAAATGAAGTCGAACATGACCTTGACTCGGTGCCCTCGTAATGTGACCTCCCGCAGCGAAACGAGGGAGCCTTGAACCTCATTTCCGGATTCGTCGTGTGTGTACGCCAGCGTCCAGCAGTTGTCGGTGTTCCTGAATACATTAAGAAAGTGTGAACCCAGTTGAACAAATATCTAATTTTTTATTCAATCTCCTTTATACACAGGATAATGTTTAATATATATATAGATAATGAGACAAGTACATTAACAGAGCAACGGAAAAGCAAGTTTACAACACACATTGAATTTTAACATTTCCAAATAAAAATTATTTGTAACGTTCAGCGAAACAAAATTGACGACATTTTGATTTACAAGTACATGAGAAGTTTTAACAAATTATCATATTATGCATAAAATGTCATTTGGGTTTGACGCAAAGCATCAACATGAGCAACGCTTCAAAATTAGCAATAGAACAATTACTTTACAAAACAATCAAGAACTCTTTACCATGTGTAAGCTCGTGCATCTTTCCAGTCATTTCGATTGATGTGGTCATCTATCTGCCAACGAGAGGCGGCAAAGGTGCCGTCAGTGGCCCAGTTCGTGAACCGCCAAAAATCGTTGCCTCGGAACTCCACGTTGGGTGGCACATTTCTTTGGCTGACGTGCCAGACAGTTTGTCCTACGACCAGATCACTATTAGCTTGAACCTATAAACAACTTTTACTTGTAAGCCGAAGTTTTCGCGCTTGATTGAGAGCAAATTTAAACACCTCGAAGCGCACAACGATTTAACCATACCTACCCCACGTGATAAAGCGTCCGAAAGTCACGGATGAATTATTTTATCGTGAGCTGAACAAGTTGGTTACATGAGACAATTGCCAATATCTTTAAAAGGTAAAGGTTCTTTCCATTCTCAAAAACAATGTCATATTGATAGTTTCTTATAATGAGAACAAAATGAAACACACTTGTGAGTTTGTCGTCTTCTACCCTAAACATGTTTGAAATTATGTTTTGAGTGTTTTCACTTTCTTTATGTTTGAACCGACCAATCGCATACAGTTATTTTGGAGAAAAGACGTCTTCAACGACATTTGACGTCACATCAGTAAACAACGTGAATGATTTGCCAGCATTTTGTTTTCGTAAAATGTTGAGATTTTGGACATTCAAAATCATATCAAACACATATCTGACATCGATTCATGTCATTTTTAAACCGCAATCCTATGCATTGACAAGTCAATGTCGCACACACAATTTTTAATAATATTATGTATAGTTTTGTCATGTATTGAATAGGAATTATGTCAATATCTTAAAATAAAATAAAAACTATCTTATGTTTTTTTGGTGGTAATTTTTCAAAACTTTTAACATCCTATATATATATATATATATATATATATATATAATATTATATGGTGAGTAATACAAGCTTGTTTCTGATCCATTAGCTCTATTAATCTCAGCCTTAAACAGTAAACTGAATTCTCACTGTTTTATATACCTGAACACTGTTCATGGTAGCCGCATAAACATCAGTCACCACGCACACGTCACTTCCTATTTCTACATCATCGATTAGGTCACTGACGCTACCCGATATGCCAGTTCCGCTGTTACCATGGCTCAGTACGCTGCGTTGGAAGTCTCTGTAATAAATTTCTGTATTGGTTTGGAGCAAAATTGTTATTAAAACATGCGATTTTACGATTTTTTTTAAGTCAGCAGTTCCAGGGATTGTTCTTCATTGGTTTGTTATTTTTGTACTAATGAGTGTTTATTGTACAGGAAAAAGAGATATTTGCTGTGCACTTTAATACACACGCCTTTTGTAAGTGTACGAGCAAAACACAATATAAAATAACTTATCGTAACTTATCGACAAACTGACACAAAAACTGTAAAAAATAAATAAAAAGATTAATGTATGCCTACCTTACAAACCACTTGATTTCATGCGTGTCTTTTTCCATTCCCTTGGAAACGTTGTTGCCAACGTAATAACGGTTCATCTGGACCTGACCAGTTGTGCACACTATCAGAAACCACCAAAATGCATTGTCCTCGAAGGTATCGTAGCTCGCCTTGCTGATGATCATCAGAGACTGGCCGCAGACATTGTCGTCAATCGTTTTGACGTTCTGAAGGCTGGTCAATTTGTTGATTGACACCAGCAGGAATCTAATATCAGAGCCGGATAAGACAGCTTTTGTCAGGCTGGATTTCAACCCGAATGTGGCGGTTCCGACCTTGTTTGTGGTAAGCACGTGTTGCCATTTGCTGTGGCATAAACCTTTGTTCAGAATAAAACGTAAAATGATGTATTCATATTACTATGTTTTAGTATATTTTAAGATCATACTATTGTGCATAAAACTTGCATTGACTTTTATTTTGTATAAACTTATGTAACCATATGACTTTACACAAAGAGTGCATTTTTTACAACACGATATATATATATGCAAAACGGCACAACTGTACTTTTGGTCCTGACAAAATGTTTAATATTTTTAGTAACAATACAATATTTTTCAGCTTTAAATTCTTTTCAAAGAAATTAACCGACTAAGAGGTTTCTATATCAGTTAGTGATAATCTGTGATTAACATTGCCGGAAATAAGAATCACACGTTGAATAAAAGACATTTTGTATATTGCACATCTGGTACCTTTAAAACATTCCGGAATGTTTTACCATAGACCATTTGCACATTGGCGCACTTCGTTTGTGGTATATATCAAATAATAAGCAATTCAATTATACAATGGCTATCTGTTAGCTGACCTTGAACACAACTCGTGACTTTTGTCCACCGCCCGTTCTTACATTCACTTGTCACATTGTTAGGATCAAGCGGACGGTAACCAAGGTTACATAGCAGCCTGCGCTTATGACCTAACTCGTGCGTGTTTCCGAGGATCTTTCCATTTGGGTCCGCCTTCTCGAATGGTGGACAAGCTTAGACAAATAATACGTATGTTAATGCAGCACCAAATGAACAAAATTAGGTTAGCGCAAGTTCATTATAAGTTGATACTGTCAATACATTCACCGATTCGTATAATCGTATAATGCATTTACTTTTTATAAACGGTTATGAAGTTGATTTAAACGGAAACATATATAATCTTTTTTGAAAAATGAATTTTATAATAGCTGTGTTAACAAAGTAGGTATTATTCGAACATGCCAAAATGTACAAGCACTTATATTTAAAAGATCAACCAGCATTCATATATATAATATTGCACAAACAGGTCAATACAATAGTAAATTGTTCTGATAACTGTGCCGTTGTTTGTGTATTGATCAGTTCATTGTCACGAGTGACGATTTCTTCAAAGTTTCGTTTTTCAATATACTTTTGGACTTCCTGATTGAATGCATTATTATTCATATATCAGCTCAATATGGTTAATTACACAGAACTAAAACGCTATTAACATTAACCCTATGTAAAGTATGTACATTATTTGTTTAGTTATTGATATATACCATCAATGGGACACTTTTCTGATGTTAATGAATTTAAGTCACATCTTTGCAGAGGCTTGGTAGAATCATATACGCACGTATCGTCGCACTTTTGTTTGTCCTATATTAAAAAGAAAAACATACGCTTGAATTACACCTCAATTACTAAAACAAAACACATAAACAAGATAGCATTCAAATACATTTTTGACGTTTGAAACATTTTGTAAACATTTAAAACCAAATCAACGATAGTTAAACAGAAAGCAATATAGTAAGAAAGTTAAATTAACTTAACAATATGCTAATACTACATTCATTTGAATACTCCTTTAAAGATGCTTCAAGCTGTTGGTGCACAATAACTAAAACCAAAGGAACAGGAGCGTGTCCGGA
Organism: Dreissena rostriformis; assembly: GCA_007657795.1. NCBI lineage: Eukaryota > Metazoa > Mollusca > Bivalvia > Myida > Dreissenidae > Dreissena > Dreissena rostriformis. The sequence goes on from VMBQ01004550.1 coordinate 52,161, forward strand.
AACGCGTTTAGATGAATAATATATACTTGTATGTGGCAGTGCTGACGTTAAATGGTCCCTTCGATTTCCAATACAGTTGTTAACCATTCATAAAATTGCTTTTTGCAGCGTTCTTTGTCATAATAAAGTTCGATTCAATTGGTAAAACACTTGTTAAAATAGAGTTGTTAACGTATACAACAACGTTAGCGTTGGAAATACACGTGTGTTCATTATAAAATATATATTTATGAATAATTTAAATGCATATTGATATTTTTTCGCAAGCATGTATTTTGATCGCTATTGTTAAATGCTAAAATAGAATAGATGCGTTGCAAATCGAGAAAATAGTTAATCCTATAAATTATCTGAAAGTTATAACATGTGTTACCAAAAAAATAATACAACAATTCATAGAACAAAATAATGCTTTATTTTAAACTGTATGGAACCATTACAGTTTTGTGAAGAGAAAATATAACACTGCACATGCGATATGTTACATGTTTTTAATTACACAGTTTGTCGCCGCTTTTTAAAAGCCGTTCAGGACTCTATGTATCTCAGCATTTAAAGGGACTTGTTCACCGTTTGATAAAATGACGATTTAAAGAAATGATATAAATGCAAAAAAAGAATGTTTGCATTAGAATCAAATACGCAAAATACCAATCCTGACTAAGAAAAAGGAAACCGATAAAAACGTTCTTAACTATCTTATCGATAACTAATCAAAAACGTGTTCCAACATAGAGTTTAAAATGCCATCCAAATGTTAATTCATACGTGATGTAATGGTATGTTGTTATATTTTGATTCTAGAGGCTCCGGGTTCAAACCCCTGGGCAGCAACATCTTCATGATATATTGTTATTTTTATTTGTTATTACATGTATAATTATGTGCAAGTGCTCCAAATATTACAGTTTTATAAGTAAATAAATATAATTATATTTTTAAATATGTAAATCTGTGAACAATTCCATTCAAAGCTACACTTATGACAGTAACTGAACACTGCCCTTCTTCTTTCAGAGACAGCGTGCAACCAGCGATAGAAAAATAGTTATTCGACCAAACCCCACACTTTACACAATGTGCGAACTGAGCCATTGACAATGTCTATCATGCTTAAAAACTGAAAATAATACCTTGGTTGTTAAATCTTTTCGTTTGACGAACATCATACTCTGGTCTTGTTCTTGACAATCTTCTTTGTTGCATTGTGTTGGTTCCGAAGAAATGTTCTCGAAAAATATTTCGCAGAATCCATACCTATGGTAACCGACAACTTGGCACCATGGTCGCAACACGCATGCGTTCAAGCATTCCGTCAACGACTTGTCGAATAGAGTGAACCTTGGTATATCGTCCCCCATTGGAGGTCCATTCCATGAAGATTTGTATTTCAAAGTCGAAACCTGTGACGCTGAGACAAATACACAAACTAAAAATGTTATTAAAAGCCTCGCCATTATGTTACAACTGCTAATAACAGTTTTCGATAACTTATAATTTATAATCTGTGCTGAAATCACTCACACTGTCGAAAGCAAGCGCCAACTCTGAAAATGTGAGCGTCTCTCTCATAATATATCTAACAACTGTTTGTTGTGTGTTGCGTTGGAGAGGCTCCACGACACAATGCGATTGCACTGACGAGTTTATGGTTACGGAGACTATGTTCATTATATATGTATCATTATTATCGTTTAATGGAAACAGATCATATATGGTCCTGGGGTCGTATTCCAGAAGCATATTAAGTTAAATTTTATTCTTATCCTTAAAATGGGAAAATTTCTTAAGTGTTTCATTTCATATTGCAATAGTTTGGCATCAAGATTTACATGAAAAAACATCATTATGTCAATGTTATTTTAGGAATGCCAAAAAAACATGTGTTTCCTTAATTAGTAAAGAAAAACAAAACATTGCAATATTGAACTTAAGTGAAATTATTTAAGAAATGACTTAATATGTTTCTGGAATACCACCCCTGATGAAAATATAGACTGGAGTTCATATTTGCTTAATCCTATGACGCAAGCGTTCTATTTCAAGTGGCGTGATATCGACCGATTCTTGTATCGTCAATTTATCCAACCGTTTTGTTTCATATCGAATTGATACAAATTGCTAGCTGGGGAGTTTTAACTTTGAAACAATGTGTTTTGTTGACTGTCGCATTACAAATTTAGGAGTGTCCTTTATGATTTAAATTTCTGCAGGAGCAGTAGTTTATGACAAAACAAATATAACGTTGGCATGGAATGATGACACTGCAAAATTTGGACGGTTCACCGATTTGATTTGTAAATTGACTTGAATTTATCAAAAAAAAAGCAGCTACGCAGCAGTAGTACATCACATGAACATCTGGTCAATGTTCTTGAAAATGATAGTTTAAGTCTCATCAAATGGTTCCATGAAAATAAAATGCAAGCAAACCCTGACAAATTTCAGGCAATGTCCCTTGGGAAGAAAACTCACAACTTAGATCTTACTTTCAAATTTAATGATGTTAACATAAAATGTGAAGATGAAGTTGTTCTTCTTGGTGATACTTTAGATTTTAATCTTAGTTTTAACACTCACATAAGTAACATTTGTAAAAAGGCATCAAGGCAATTAAATGTAATGAAGCGAATTGGCCATAACTTAAATAAGCTTTGTAAAATCACAATGTATCAATCTTTTATTTTATCAAACTTTAATTATTGCCCACTCACCTGGCACTTTACAAATGAAACAAATACAAAGAAAATGGAAAAAAATCAAGAAAGAGCACTAAGATTCATTTACAATGATTTTACTTCAGATTATGATGCTCTTCTCACAAGGTCTGGTCTTCCATCCCTTAAAATAAGGCGCTTAAGAATAATTTCACAAGAATTTTNGATGGAATTGTTGCCAGGCAGCAACATTTATCACCGTCCCTGAATCCAATGGTTCAATATTATCAACTCGTTGACAAATACTCACTGTCTAATAAGTACGAGTTAATGATTAATGCTGAGGCGATTAAATGTGAGAAACGATTAAATGTGAGAAATGAGTGAAAGTTTTAATGTCCAAGATGGTAAAACCTTATGTTGCAAGTTATAAAAGCAGTGTTTGTCTACTCAATACGTGTTCAAGGTTACGAAATATTAGATATATAAATGTATTTAAATGTCCTTCACAGTGATAAACACCGAAAGCTTAATGTTAAAGAAGACAAGAGGACATCAGTGAAAAGCATTAATGTGACATTGGAAACATACCATGACATTCCAAATAAGGTTATTGTTTTACAAGTTAAAAACAAATAAAATCGTAAGAAGGTTAGTGAAACTCAATGATGCACGTTAAAGGCTGGTATTCACTAACAGTTGTTACAAAAAATTCAAATACTTGCGTGGCAGCATAAAGCATTTACTTATCTTACATACACGTAATGAATAATGTATACTATATAAATTAAGAATAACCTTTGCACTTCTTTGTACGAGTAAGAAAAGGATCAGAAATTAGGTCTTTTGTTTTCTACATCATGCTCCGAATGATATAAATGATGCGATGCAATTATTTAAATACGAAGTTACAAAATTGCACTATGTATATCCAATGGTAAAGATGCTGGTCCAAAAACAGTTTAATCATAATTACATTAATTACAGTCGAAGAATCACTTTCATTGACGAAAGAAGTTTCAGGTTTCTTAAACAAATATTATTTTTAATCACATATATGGCCTATTATAAAACGTTATCGTGAATCCTGCGTTAAAAACACAAGAAGATAATGATATTTCAAGCAGTATCGCAGTTTTTGGTCATGTTTATTTTAATTAAACACACACAAACTGCTCCATAACACGTTAAAAGTTCATATTTCAAAGTCTGACAATCAAATTCGTAATAAAATAATAATTTGTTATCGAGTAACTGGTATATTTTCAAGAAAAAAAATACAAATATTAATTATACTGTACTTCAAAATGCACCTACATATCGAAATACACATTAAAGAATTCGTGTTTTTGAAGTCATTTTTTTTTCGAAGAATTTGTTTCCAACCAGCCAAAAACTGTAAAACCATTACTTTACCATAAACACATACTGAAATATTCAGTAATTAAAACTTAGTTTGTAGACCAGTAACGAATTACAGTAATGCACACAGAAGAACTCTATATCTACTAACTATGTCAGTCAGAACGCTGAGTGCAAATGTGAGAACATTGTTTTAGATTAAGGAAAAGAAATCGGATATGTTTTAGATTAAGGAAAAGAAATCGTAGATGTTTTAGATTAAGGAAAAGGAATCGTAGATGTTTTAGATTAAGGAAAAGAAATAGTAGATGTTTTAGATTAAGAAAAAGAAATCGTAGATGTTTTAGATTAAGGAAAAGAAATCGTAGATAAAGCCAAAGGGAACGGACGACTTGCAAAACATTCTACTCAGGCACCATAAACTTTCTAATAATAAAAGATTTTAATATTTCCACGTAATATGAATCATGGTATACTTCTTGTTTATTAATAACTGCCGCCAACAAAAACTGCCATCAATATAGGATTCTGAAAAGATACACTCTACCCGATTTGAAAAGATTGGTGATTACCGGTACTTTTAGTTCGTTTCACGGTCCAATTAAGAAAAACAACCTCGATGAGTAGAATATTTCGCAACTTCCGTACGTCCCTATAGACACAAATAGTGCGTGCACCGGTAGACAAAAAATAAGTGAGTCCTTCAGACTTCCTTACCAGGAAACATGTGCCATATTGTTTAATCTGAATGTGAGAAGAAACACAAAATTACGTGGCCATTAGTAGTCATGTGCTACAGAATGGTTAAACATCGTTGGATGCGTTAAAACTGGGAATTCAACATGCCAGTTTAAACATAAAATTACTAGAAATATTAAGACGCGCGTCATCATTAGCAGCGTTATTCTTGTTGATTGTTTGATATTATTAGATTATTTTGAACATTTTCAGAAAACGGAAATGGTTTTATGCTGCAATTAAGACATTGGCTAAAATGCAACAAAATCTTGCTTTCATTTGAGTAATAGCCATTAAATTAACACCATTATGTAAAGCGATAACAATAAACGATTTGCTATTTCATTTATTGTACACAAAAACAAGGATGCAGATCTAATCAATGTAACTCAATTTAGAGCAAATTCACATTAGGCTGAGATTATTTCTCAAGTTCATGTCAATTATGCAACATTCCGATTTCCAAGACAGTCGTAAATCGCAACTTAGAATTCGGTTAAATGAATTAAAGGATTACGTTACGTCAGTAAAGTAAAAAATATTAAGGCCCATACCTTTCGAAAATGAACAATGTGTACAATCATTAAACCACAGTAAATGACATAAAACAAATTGCATGCAAACAGTTTGAATAATCAGCATTATAAAAAGAATTACAGCAATAATTTTGGCTTCTTTCAAATTAACAAAACTAATTCCATTAGGATCAACTTAAGACCATTTGACTGTATCCAAAAGCAGCATTCAGTTATGCCATGATATTAATATTTCTGTTTAACGTTAATAGTATATAATTTACTTTACAGACGTTGCATGTTTCGGGAATTATTTTAAAATGTTGCAAGCAATAAAACCCTAATGCAATCAAGTGGCTGAAAGCCAGAATGTATCATCGGCGAATGTACACGTATTATGATAGCATATTATTGCGTTTAAGGGATGATGAATGATTCCTTCCTGAAAAGCCCAATCAGCATGTGAGAAAACAGGCTGAAAAGCATTCATGGCTCTGAACAGTACAAACTTTATAGTCATAGATAAATAGGTTGCCCAACATTATATTTACCTCTGAGGTCGTTCGGGCAGTGGGACAACATCTGACGGAATGTCTTCTCTATCATTCTCTGACATTATCTGATTCTCTGAAAAAAGCAACGTACCATGCAGCTTCTATCACCAAGCACTGTTACACATTTTAGATTTGAGTCGCCTCGCTCTGAGAAAACGGCGCTTACTACATGTGCGTAAAGTGTCGTCTCAGACTAGCCTCAGTTCAGGGACAACACTTTCCACTGTTATGGTATTTTTCGTTTAAATAAAGACTCTTCATTGCCCAAATCCAGTATAAGCGGAGAGTGTTGTCCATGATGAGCCTGTGCGGACTGCACAGGCTTATATGGGACGACACTTTACGCAAATGCATTAAGCCCCGTTTTCCTAGACCGATGCTCATTTTTGTATGTTATTAAGTCACAACAATTGTTATGACATTGTTTACAGTTACAAAGGATTAGCCATCGAATGTGTTATTCAATTCTTCCCAGATGTAAAAGCCATCGTTTACCTAGCTTTAAAATTGTATATACTTTGTATGCTTATAGTAAACCAATGTTCAAACAGATTGCAGCCGTAATTCAAAAGAAGTAATAGTATACAAATGGGTTGGTTCAAATCAGTAAATGTCATTTATGCTTGTTTCCATCAGCGCATACACTGTGTAACGATGTCTTATATCAGATATTACAAAAAAGAGCTTCCACGAATTTAAGATAAAAAAAACATGCGTGATTTTATGAATTTTCGAAACTTTACTACATCGAAATAAATGAATCTACTGTTTCTAAAATGATAAAACATAGGAGGAAACATCTTGTTACGCAATTGGACAAGGCTTGTTAAGACAATCTATTAAATAAAACAAACCTTCTGCGGAGAAAAGCGCCGTACCCCGACCGCTGGGGGCCGAAACCGTGTAAGAAATGTAGTCCTTCTCCTGCAGGGCCCCGGGGGTTACCCCTGGGGGTGGCACACTCTTACCGTACTTGGGAATATCCGGCTGAAAAGATACGCAAAAAGGGTACAGTAAGCAGCAAGTTAAGTGCTGTCCAAGACGAAATGCTAGGGACAAATTAATTAAATGTGAATCATAAATGCTCAGAGAAACCTCATTTAACCGAAACATTCAGTTTCAAAACCTGTGTATAAGGTACATACTATGATATAACAAGTGCGACCACGTGTTTGACCAAAGATCTATAATGTTTATTTATAGATCTTTTGTTCAACATACTTTATATGCTGCAAAAACATCGCTAGAAATCATAACTATGTAATGTGTAAGGGTATGTCAAATCAAAATGTGATAACATTTTTGGGAAAAAAACAACAAAAAACAACATTATTAAAACATTACCAATGGTCGTTTGCTGGGGCTGCGGTCTTTGGTTGGCGTGATGCCGATGGGTGCATCCACCTGGAAACAGTGTGCACAGTACGTCATTCCGTAGTTGGCATATAAATCGAAACTCTACTGTTGTACCATACTGCGGTTTGTGTATAACTAATGTGATATACATCTAGCACTACTGACACATGATTCTTAACTGATGAAGCAAACAACAGACACGCGCTGTCATACGGATATGGGTCTTATGCCATATGCGGCCAGCGTCTGGTCAGGGGCTGCGGTTGCCGCAAATGACATAAAACCCACTTTCGTATGACGCGACTTATATGGTTATTGACACGATGTTTCGAATAATTAAAGTAAGTATCCCCCCCCACGGTCATATACAACATACAGCATAACAAAAGGACCAATACTTTAACCAATGATTCATACGACATAAAATCAGCGATAACAGGTCCCTTACATGACGTGTTAGTGACCAATGAGAAGCCAATTTGTGAACTACAATAATAACATTGATAATTTTTGTAAAACAAAATCATGGTTATATTTTGCTCTATTATACGAATTATTAACACCAACATGTACACCACACGATGGATAAACTGATCATACGCACAGCGTAGCTGACGGCAGCGTGATGCAGATTGGCTGCCTGTCGTTGTAACTGCTGGCGAATGTAACTTTCGTCTTTCAGGGCATGAAGACTGTAAATAAATGGGATTTTCTTTCTGCTTTCTAAATTTGAAGTGACTTCTTTAAGTTGCAACTATTTTAAAAAGGTAAGGAAAAGTGCTTTTTTTATAGTTTCAAGAACATAATACGCCAAAGCATTTTATATTAAAGATAAGCCCAAGAACAATATATATTGCCTTAATTTATATTAAAATATTATAAGAAACACATTCAAATAATTGAAATGAAATACTATTCTTACTTTATTATTGTAAATATGCACGAAGGCGTCTTAACAATGTTTCACGGATGTTCTATATTGTGCACTTCATGTTGGTCGAGTGTGAATTCTTCAGCAATATCTCTAACATATTTCATATTATTATATAACTTAATTTTCCGTAAAATGATACACACCTCTGCTGCAGGATTGCAAATTTTTTTTCCCATGTTTTGTGAATTCGTTCAATTTCTTTCTTCAACCTGAAATAAAACAATTAATCCGTCTAAAACAAATAATAACAATGGTTTCTTTTGGCAAAAGATTTCTTTCTTTATAAGCATAAAACATAATATCACATGGTTATATTACATGAGTAAAATTTCAAAGATAAAAGTCGTTGCCTTGTGGGGATAAACATCTTATAAGTACAAGTTAACAGATAAAACTAGTAGACTAGTGGGTTATAAAACTAAAGTAAAAAGTTGACAAATTAAAGTCGTAGAGTAGTGGGGTTATACAAATGAAGTAAAATGTAAACAAATAAAAGTGATAGTTTTGTGGTATTTATAAAATGAAGTAAAAATATCATATATAAAAGTTATAGACTCATGCGGTTAAGCAAATAAAGCAAAAGTGTAAAGATAAAAGTCGTAGCCTTCTGAAATTATTAAAATAAAGTGAAAAGTTCACAGATAAAAAGTTTGAGTGTAATGGGGTGATTAATTTGAATTTAAAAGTTCATAGATAAGTCGTAGCCACATGTGGTCATACAACTGACGTAAAAAGTTCACATATTAAATTCGTAGCCATGAAGGGTTGTACAACCAAAGTAAAACGTTCAAAGAGAAAAGTCATAGCCTCATGGTGTGTAACCTACCTGGCAACTTCTTCTCTGAGCATCTGTTCCTGACGTCGCAATTTGGCCACATCTGTGTCTCCCTTCAGAGCTTCGGCCAATTTAGCACGCTCCTGGAAGGGATTATAGAATAAATGAGCCGCATTGTTCAAAAATGTGTATTGCTAAATGCAGCCAGAAAACCTCAAGACCAGACTTGTTACACACCGACTTGTCTGGAGCTACCATGTCCGCTATTAAGTCACGCAAGGTGGTCTCCTCATCAGGGTATACAAATGTCGAGGCATATCTGCAGCTACACTGTTCAGATATGTCATACAGCATGTTTTCGAATGACACAAATGTTTCAATACAAAATGATAATATTACATTGTACATGTATATACATAGACTTAAAAAGGGTTCATGAAGCTCATAACTTATAAGGAAAAGAAGGCTTAAGAGAACAATGAAACAAGAGCACCGCAGAGCGGATGTCAACGTTCAGCTGTGGGTGCAGTTTTAATAATAAAAAAAAAACAACTTTGACCTGGACCTTTGACCTTAAAGGATGACCTTGACCATGACCTTTCAGTAGCTTTCACCACTCAAAATTTGCAGCTCCATGAGATACACATGCATGCAAAATATAAAGTTGCTATCTTCAATATTGCAAAAGTTATGGCTAATTTTAAAGTTTTCGGACGATGACGACGCGGAAAGACGAGCTGGCTATGACAATACCTCGGGTTTTCTTCGAAAACAGCCAAGCTAAAAATAACTACTAAGTACTTAACTTTAAGTCCTTATTAAAAGGATGCAAAAGCCCTATTGACACACTTCCTATCCACCATCATAACCCACATTAATCTAATTATCACCATGTGCTGGGAAGTATTCTCACAGAAATTCTTCACAACAACCATGAACAAAGACAACGTAGTACAAACAAGCAAATTTGTAGAATTGATATCCCCCGCAACATATCTTTTGTTAAGGGATGGGTGCAAATCAGACGGATGAACATACTACAAAACAAAGGGCCATTACTCCGTTATTAACAGATGGTTTACAATGCAATTTGGCGTGCATCATCCTCTTATCCATATATATACTCATACCAAGTTTCAATGAAATCCCCCAAAGCACTTCCAAGATATGGCTCCGGACACAAAAGTGCCTATAGTAAAAAGCATTTTTTCAAGATACAAAGGGCCATAACTCCGTTATTAACAGATGGTGTACAATGCCATTTGGCGTGCATCATCGTCTTATCCATATATATACTCATACCAAGTTTCAATGAAATCCGCCAAAGCACTTCCAAGATATGGCTCCGGACACAAAAGTGCCTATAGTAAAAAGCATTTTTTCAAGA
>VMBQ01004551.1:12011-80033 GCA_007657795.1 Dreissena rostriformis
CGCACGCTTTACATGCGTATGGCGTGACGCTGTACATTGCCGCATAGTTTTCGCACGCTTTTTGTCGGGGCAAAGGAAATACATGTGGACTTTTTATTTAAAGCAAGAAAGTGTGTTTTGGATTACAAAATCTGTATTCTCATTTGGAAAATCAACGAAACATTGATATTATATTTATAATGGATTCAATATTTAATTTCAATATTAACTTTGTGAAAACGCTTTACGTGTCGAAACAATGTTTTGATAATGCTCGAAAAGCACAATTTCCAGGAGGATTACACCCGGTTGCTATCATCAGTCTCGTAAGTAACTGACCACATTTTTATCGTAGGGCCCGATTAGTGTGGTAGGTATAACAAAGCCATAAAACTGCAATAAACCACTGAAATTATCGATTGATAGTGACACTGGGTGATTCACGGCTGTTCCCATCGTCAGTGCCTTGGGGCAATAAAACGCGCATTGTGTAAACAATAACGGATATTGTGATAAGTTTTATAGTGATAAGAGAATTTAAGAAAAATGGTTTTACCGAAAGCCACACAGTCAAATCGGTCCTACTCAACTAATAAAAAATTCTGACAGCTACAAATAATAAATTATAAATTAAGAATCTCTTCTGCAGTAATAATAGGTGATATTCGCACATGCGGAAACAAAAAGATCAAACGGTCACACATTGCTTTAACCCGATAACCCGATTATCTGCCGCAAATTAATTGCAATTTGCAAACTGGCTGTCAAAATGTTTATCACACGTCACGCTTCAGTACTACAGAGCGTAAACCGCAGACTGGAAGTACATATCGATTTTTTCGCCGTTGCGTCGATGTTATTTTGCCAATGTACATGACCGACTTACTCGCGCGTGACCGGTCATATGGGGGAAATTTAACGCTTGGGATGCAAATTTCTCTGGCCGCGGCCATAGAAACGGGGTGACCGGTAATGAGGGGTGCATTATATAGTGTTTATTGACGGTCGCAGCACAGACCGGCCGCCTACACGGGGTGACCGCGGATGAGGGGTGACCGGGAGTAGGGGTTGGACTGTATTCCAACACTTTTAATCACATTTCAGTACAATATTTCATCCTAGTAAACACATAATTACATCATATTTTAATGCAATTGCATTTAAGAATGCCAACCTACTCATGTATTTGAACTGAATGAATGATGCAATGCAGTGACGTAATGTCAGCAGGCAAATGCGTGCACTTTGGAGATTTGTTTTGCATTCAGTTAAAAAAATCCGTACAAACGCTCTATTGGATTGATTTGAAATGTAATCATTCAATGCATGCATGTATTGAATTTAAGAACTAATGATCAAATTAGGATTTTGATACATTTAAACAAGTCTTTACTTCTTTTGACCTTAAACCGCAAATGAAAGGTCAAAAAAGTAGTCCGCTATGTACATGTAGTAGCAGTGTAAAGGCTGGTATGCATGTAAAGCACAAGTTTACATGACTTAAAGAGTTTCCTTCTATAAAATCATTTTTCTGTAGGATAAATTCTTGTGCTTATCCATTACTTTTATAACAGAACACCTGAGCCTATGTTCATGTTTCAAAAGCGTATTATTATAAGAAAAATAGGCGCCTAATTAATAACCTTATGAAAAATACTTGATTGGTGCCCCATAATCATACTTGAGGTGCGTCCCATATTCATACCTGAGTCGTATGCCATATTTATACTTGAGTTGTGTTCCATATTTATACTTGAGTTATGTCCCATGTTCATATTTGAGTTGTGTGCCATAATCATACTTGAGTTGTGTGCCATATTCATACTTGAGTTGTGTGCCATGTCCATACTTGCGTTGTGTGCCAATACTCATGCTTGAGTTATGTCCTGTATTCATACTTGAGTTGTGTGCTATATTTATAGTTGTGTGCCATATTCATACGTGAGTTGTGTGCCATAATCATACTTGAGTTGTGTGCCATATTCATACTTGAGTTGTGTCTTATATTTATACTTGAGTTGTGCCCCATCTTCATAGTTGAGCTGTGTCCCATATCCATACTTGAGTTGTGTGCCATAATCATACTTGAGTTGTGTGTGTGCCATAATCATACTTGAGTTGTGTGCGATATTCATACTTGAGTTGTGTGCCATAATCATACTTGAGTTATGTCCCATATCCATTCTTGAGTTGTGTGCTATATTCATAGTTGTGTGCCATAATCATACTTGAGTTATGTCCCATATCCATGCTTGAGTTGTGTGCTATATTCATAGTTGTGTGCCATGTCCATACTTGAGTTGTGTGCCATAATCATACTTGAGTTGTGTGCCATATCCATGCTTGAGTTGTGTGCCATAATCATACTTGAGTTGTGTGCCATAATCATACTTGAGTTGTGTGCTATATTCATAGTTGTGTGCCATAATCATACTTGAGTTGTGTGCCATAATCATACTCGAGTTGTGTGCCATATCCATACTTGAGTTGTGTGCCATAATCATACTTGAGTTGTGTGCCATATTCATACTTGAGTTGTGTGCCATATTAATTAATGGTTTTGGTTCCTGCTCGTGTTGATTTGTTTATCTATACTTAACCTGTTTCCAGAACAAAAACATAAATTCATCACAACAGTATTTAATACATATATACATATATATATATATACGTAAAGGCCAGTGTCCGGTTAATGTCAGTGAGCTATAAAACAGTTTCATTTCCATTTCCACCTGATATTAATGCAGGTGATATTACTCCTTTTAATGGCCAGAAGCTAAAGGTAATAATGATCCTGATAATTTATAGTTGTGTTCATTAACAACTCCATTCAGAGGTGTGCATTAGAGAGTATTGGCATTCTGGAATTCTCTTTTCAAATGGCTGGAGACAATTATGCAGATTTTGTAAAGGTGTAATTCTCTGAATGTGTCCATGTATGTTTGTATCGGTGATAGAAATGGGTTTATTGAAATTTTTCTTCAGTGAAAGCGGGTGGAATGGTGATTAATAAAACATTGTGTCTGAATATTACACAAGTTCACCATGTTCTTGAAAAACTTCGGATATGAAACATGATGATATTGGTAATTGTAAAGCACTTAAAATAGACTATTTGATAATCAAGTTGCCATTTTGGATACTTGAAGTTTTAAGACTTATAGTTTGAATATTTGTAATTGTTGTTGATTGTTTTTGATACCTGTATAAATAGATCAATATTGATCATGGAATTAATGGTATCTGTAGAGTTATAGGATTGCTGTTGTATTGTTGTTATAATTTTTTTGAATGATTGTGATTAATGAATGTTACACTGGTCAGAAAAAATGAGGAAACTGTTAATTAAAGAAATAACAAAGTATTATAGGAGAGTGGGAACTGCTTGCTTTATATTACTGGGTGGATTCAAAACTGAAACAATTAAGGGACAAGGAATACAGAGAACAATAATTGTGGATATTTACTCAGTTTGATTGTTATGTGTGTGCTTACACAGTTGCTAAAACAGTTGGATTAAAAGAAGATTATAATAAAATGTTCTAAAAATAAAGAAGACACATGAAATAATAAAAGTTTGTGAACATTGTATATTTGTAAACTATTTTTTTCAAAACAGTTTTATTAGCCATATGCACAAAGAAGCAGCCAAATTGCATAAAGACTATGTTCCATATTTAGTGGAATATGAAAGCATGATGATTAATACAACTGGACAAGATGCTATTCAAATTGGAACAATGTAAGTAACCCTGTATTTTGTAGGTGAAGTTGATTGTGAGTAGATGTGACAGTTACTTGATCAAAGAATGATACCATCTAGACTATATGTCTATAGTTGAGTGATATCATTTATATATTATGTCTATAATTGAGTGATAGCATTTAGCTATTATGTATATAATTGAGTGGTATCATTTATATATTATGTCTATAATTGATTGATATAATTTATATATTATGTCTATAATTGATTGATATCATTTATATATTATGTATATAATTGATTGATATAATTCTGATACTATTGTCTATAATTTAGCCGCACTCTGGGGAAATGGGGCTTAATGCATGTGCGTAAAGTGACGTCGCAGATAAGCCTGTGCCGTCCTCAAATGCTTATCAGGAACGACACTTTCCGCCTAAAAGGAATTTTTAGTTAAAAGGAAGTCTTTTGAAAATCCAGTCTAGGCAGAATGTTTCGTCCCTGATTAGCCTTTGTGGACTGCTCAGGCTGATCTGGGACCACACTTTATGCACATGCACATTCCCCGGTTTTCACAGAGCTAGGCTCAATTGCAATTGGTAAGTAAATTTACAGGCTTTCACTAGGATTCAACTCCCAAGAGTCGATTCTTTAGTCTTGATCTCAAACTTTCAAGAGTCAAATTTATTTAGTTTGTTGACTTGAGAAACATTTAATAAAAATAATTGAATGTCTGTTAATTTAAATGTAAGAAACAAAATTTTCTCAAACCTGAACATGCTAATTCTATATTCAAATTAAAATACTACTATTTTTTTAATGATATATAAGTACTTTTGGCAACTTCACAATAAAATCATCCCAGAGGTATTTGAAGTAATCTACTATAGTATAGTAATTTATTGTTTCTTCTTTAATTTTGTCCATATCACTTTCAGTCTCTATTCTGTCACATTCTGGCAAAACTATAGTAAAGTTAGACATTCCCAAAAGTTTTTGAAGTCCACAGGACATCAGGTCCTATAGACTTAGATAACTTACAGGACCGGAATGGGATTCATAGGACCGAAACATCAATGTACACACGTATATATCCCAATACATTTGCGAATTTAAGTGTTATGTCGATTAGCAACAACTCAGGTGCTCCATTAATTTATGATGATTAATACTTAGTGTTAGTTGTTTTCCTAAGCCGATAAGTTACATTTGTTTTGTTAATTCAAGGAGTGTCAATTTCCCCAAATTTTAAATCCGGAAAATTAAGCCGGGGGTCTGGGGCCACAGGCCCCCAAACAGGGATAAAGGCCTATGGGGGGAAACTCCCAAGCCCTAGCTTATTGTCCTATTTTATAGTCTTTCTAGTTTCATTTTCTGATGAGTACAATGCGAAATATTATAAACCAGACCATCCGTATCACTGCATGTGAATTGTCATTCTATAAAAATATTATACAGAACGTGGAAAATAAATTATAATCGACGAATCATACCGTATCCAAATTACGAATGTCTGAAAACATGTACATGTTTTGCACATGAAATAAAATGTGCTTTATGCATATTGTTTAACTGCAGAAAATGAAAACGAGTAACCAGTAACCTTGCAAATACGTAAGCAATATATAATTTGGTTAACATATTGCTTTACAATATTCTATTGCAGTGCTTTAATTTGCTTTTATATCAATCATTTAAATTTCAAGATGGCGGACATTTGCAGATTTTCAGAAAGTAGCGAAGAGGTTTCGTCAATTACCGTCCATGTCCGTGACAGCTGCTAACTAATAAGATATTGATAAATAAAAGACAGGACGAAATCGTTACCGAGCGCAAATTTCCGGAATGCCGAGAAACAAATAATGATCGCGAACTTGAATGATAAATATAAGCAAAATCAACTTTTCCTCTTGAATTATTTCCAGGACATTCGGACCGGCAACATGGCATTTTCAATCGGACCTGCCTGTAAATCGTCGGTCAGGTCCGACAGTCTGACACTTTTGGGAATGTCTGATATTAAATATTATTCCAGCCTGAAAAGAAACTTTTTTCTTTACATTTTTAAACAATTAGAAAACAGCAAACAATTACTCAAATTAATGACGATCACCATGTCCGCCATTTTATTATCCCCTGCAAATGGCGGAGGGATATAGAATTTGCGTTGTCCGTCCGTCCGTCTGTTTGTCTGTCAAAATTTTTTCTAAGAGCTATATCTCAGAAGCTATTTAAGATATCAACATGAAACTTCATTGGTGTATAGATATCAATGAGGAGAGGTGCCATGCACATGAACCATAACCCTTCACTTTCTTAAATAAGAGTTATTGCCCTTTGTTTTTTATACCCCCATTACCATTGGTAATGGGGGCTATATAGGAGTCACTTTGTAGATCTGTCGGTCTGTATGTCTGTCTGTCCCAAACTTTCATCCGATCTTCACCAAACTTGGTCAGAAGTTGTATCTAGATGATGTCTAGGTCAAGTATGAATATGGGTCATGCTGGGTTAAAAACTAGGTCATGGGGTCACTTAGTGCGTTTTAAACCGAAAGTTTGTCTGGACCATAACTATGTCATTATACCCCCATTACTAGTAATGGGGGCTATATAGGAGTCACTTTGTCAGTCGGTCTGTCTGTCGGTCTGTCCCGAAAATGAGCTTGTCCGGGCCATAACTATGTCATCTATCAAGGGATTTTAAAATCATTTGGCACATTAGTTCACCATCATTGGACAGTGTGTCGCGCGAAAGAATTACGTCAATATCTCCAAGGTCAAGGTCACACTTTGAGGTCAAAGGTCAAAAATGGCCATAAATGAGCTTGTCCGGGCAATAACTATGTCGTTCATCAAGGGATTTTGAAATCATTTGNATTTACATACATGTGTAGATTGCATTATAGATTTTGTTACCTGCTACAGTATACTGACACGTGACATTACTTTATTTATAATTAAATGCATTTAAGACGATGTACGTATGTATAAGTCTTAATAAACTGTCTGTTATGTTCTGTTCTCTTGAATCTTACGACGTATATGGACCTGTTAATTAATTTATCAAAGAAACTTGTAATACAATTGATACTCATGTATTACTCATCCAACACCGAATGTTCTTAATTACGTAAGCAAATGTATGCCTGATTTGTATTCGGCAAGTGTTAATGCATAGAAGCAACATATAATTGATTAAATTGTAAACATTTGGTATCAGATTTCAGCGGATTTGGATGTATCCGGATTCCGCTAGTTTATGATCCCAATTGGTGTTCATCAAACCGTCCATGAACATATAAATCCTATTTGTGAGTTAACAACAACATTTGTGAGTATTTACTACTGTGTGACGTTTTGCAAGTAAGTACAATCTCACAACGCTATTTTGTTTGTTTTGTTACAAATGTATTTACAAATGGAATTGTTATAGTATCGACATTTGCTATTGGATATTCCTTTGCAATTGAAGTAGGAGTTTAATTATTTGGTTAATGGCTTTTAAAATGGAGTTGTTGACAAGTACAAACAAAGGTAACCCATCAAAAATCACATACCGTATAGTCGGTCAAAAGCTATACATAGCTTATGTCATATACTTGTTACCCCATACCGACAATGAATAAATTTTGACTTGACTTGACTTGTGATAAGGAAACGATTTTGATGGGTTACCTTTGTTTTTACTTGTCAACAACTCCATTTTAAAAGCCTATACAACAAATGGGCCGCGCTCTGTGGAAAGGGTGTTAAATGCATACTTGCGTAAAGTGTCGTCCAATATTAACCTGTTCAGTCTGCACAGACTTATAAGTGACGACACCTTCCGCTTTTAGATATTTTTGGTTTACAGAAATTCTCTTCTTTGCAAAAATCCAATTTATGCGGAAAGCGTCGTCCCTGATAAGCCTGTGCGGACTTAACAGGATAATCTTGGACAACACTTAATGCACATGCATTAAGCCCCTTTTCTGAGAGCGCGTCTCATATGTAAAACTATTTTTAATTTAATTTAATTTATCAAGCGAAAGTTAGTTAGGAGATTAAATACAATATTTCAAATATATATTTTCTAAAACAAAATGTTTGGTTACTGAATAATTGCTTGAAATCTTGTGATAAATACTCGCATAATTATGATGTATACATCTTGTATGATTTGCTGATAATGGTGATAATAGGATAATAAAATGACGGCGGTTTAGATTTTTATGACGATAAAATATTGATGACAAAGACGATGAAAATAACGGTGGTGATCGTAGTGCGGTGTTCTTGTTGTTGATTATTCACATTTAATGTCAATTTATGAAAGAATGTAGTTGAAGAACTGAAGTCTTTGACATAAATGATTCACCAGTGGTACTTTATTCTTTTAATTGTAGAGATTTCACGACGATAAGTTTTGTTATCACTTAGTACTGTAAAGTTCAATAAGTAGGGTATTCGGTGAACTTTAATGCAATACTGTTTTGCTTTTCGTTCTTACGGTCAATTGAAGCCAGTTTGATTCGGATACAACCACTATTATTGTATATAAGTACAGAAGTATAGATATAAATAATTATATATAGCCTTAAGAATGCAGTGTGTTTAGTGTGTGCATATATATGTATTGATTCAAATTAGACAATGCCATATTTGCCAATGAGTTTCTTTGATTGTGGATGCTTATTTTCTATAATATGTATTCAAATAGAGTATCTGTAAAAAAAATGAAATACAAAAATATACTTTAATCATTCATTTAATTAATGATTAAACTATATTTTTGGTTTTTCGATACTAATGACACAACTTTACGTTATGTTATAGTCCTTTCGTATTTTTTGATTAAACAATTTCTGTACAATTTCTGTACAACCGTAATTATTTCATACAGATGCTTTTGTAAAGGACATTTTGCATAAATATGTATCAAATTCTCTCGTAATTGATAGAACTGGAGCCAAAAATTTGAAATTGCTCGCTTTAAATTGTTAAAATGTATTCAAACCAATTATTACATTCCTATATCATATGTTTTCGCGACCTTACATATCGTTTTACTCGTACATGTTATTCTCATATAGAAATAATAATCTGGAATGACATCAAATCAGCATATGCTTTTTAATTCCATATTGAACAAATTGAAAATATAGGATTGGCAAAAATATAGTTTTCAACAATTTGTGTACAGTTATTTTAATATGTGTTTCATATAAAATGGGCGAAGTATATATTGTCTTCACATTATATTAACCATGAATATATTAAACGGAATTTAAGTGAGATAATTAGTTGCTTATTTGTACTTAAATGAGATATCCCTGGGCTGCATTAATGTTTCTGGTTGCAATAAATGATCTTCTTAGAAGAATGATCTTGAGAATACACTGACACTGTTGAAAAGAAATGGGTGGGATAAATTGATCCACGACATACTATAAATGTGATCAAAATAAAAAAAAAGAAGTCAACTTAAGGATCATCATCAGCATCTAGACATATGTGTATGTCGTGCATGCTTCAAAAACAATGAAAACTAATGCTTATAGGCCAGATGCATTTCATATATGCAATTTTTGTAAATTTCCACTGGTTTCAGCTGAAGTTCAAGGCTTGTTGTTAAGTTACAAATTTGAGCACTTTCCGCCAAAGAAAAGTAATTTTAAACCTTTAAATGCGATTCCACATATATTAAAATACTTAAAAAAAATCAATTCTTTTGCAATTTTTTCTACCTTTGGCCATTTTAACGGCTAGAATGACTGGAGTACTGGGCGCTGGTGCTTGCTTTAATCCTGATTCAGGTCCACATGCCCCCGACTTCTACAGCTACCCGGGAGTCTACATACATAATTTACACTTGTGACAGACAGTGATCGTTTGAGTTTAAACTGATTAGATAGACTAGATAAATCGCATCGTCAGATATTGAAATCAACTGCGTACAACTATCTGATTGTATTTTCACGCATGACTTTAGTCTCACTGACAACTGTTAAACAATTGCGAATATAACCCGTAAGCCTAGCTTGATCAGCAGTAGCGTCTCATGTACAATGTACGAAGGGTCGATTTATTTTCAAGCGCCACTATTGTTAATACTGATAGATAGCATTTAGCTGCGCTTGTTAATTTTGTTGATTTGTCGTGAATAGAACAATATCGCCAGCAAGTGAAATCACGTACATTGTTCGATATCAATATCTTTTCCAGATAACTCATTTAAACTTAAAATATTAAATATATCATTAATAAATAGGATAAACAAAAGGGGCGAGATGAACCTGGTTCCATTTATAATAATCATTTTACAACCAAAACCAGATTTAAAAAGATTTTCCCGTAATGAATCATGATTTTCGGTATCAAAAGCTCGTTGAAAATCAATGAGAGCATATCTTAGTGATTCTTTGCAATAAAGTAGTGATTTTTTTTAATAATTGCTTATTTTGTATAAGAAACATTGCAACAAAGATTGAATGGATATTTCTTAATCCAGATAGACCATTGTTAGAAACATTTGTATTCTCACTCCATTTATTAATGCGATTCCGCATTTATGTAGCAAACATCTTAGCAATTACATTAAAAATAGGTACCCTCTAATATAAGCAGTATTTGGTGTGTGTATTTTGAAGTTTATGAGGTCCTTCCGCGCCTAAGGCTGCATTGTGTGTGGAGCCGACGTGTGCCTCATCACTCCTACCTAATTTACTTCCTAGACTCACAAACGTTGAGTAGAATTTTGAAGTATAGCTGCAATGTACAGCTATTAAGTTGAAACTGCGCGATTTTCTATTTAGTTATGGTCTTATGCTGCGGGGGTAAGCCGGAGTACCCGGAGAAAACCCCACCTGTCCGGTATGGCGACCACAACCAAACGCACTGCTTTCGGTTACGGGATAAAACCCGATTTTGGCCTTAGTGAGAAGCGTTTGTACCAACCACTGCGCTTAACGGACAGCGATAAGTAGTGTTGGACTTTTCGCCTTTCTATAAATGCCTATGACTGTGAAACCATTTATTTTCGTCAGCACGAAATTTCGTCATAAAAAAATGACTATTTCGTCAGTACTTAAATTCGCCGATTAATGATTTTGGAAAACAAAAATTAAAAACATTGCGTCGGTCATTTTCAGATTCGTTTTTAATACATGTCCGTGAGTATTCCGAAATCCTTAAGCGATTGTATGAGTCTAAAATGCTTGCTAGAACTGGATTGATCGGGGTTTTGTTGTTGTTTTTGCATATTTGTAAACAAAAATAGATTTTTGTGTTGTTGTTGTTTTCGCATATTTGTAAAAAAAAAAAAAAAAAAAAAACAGATTTAAATCTAGAACAATCTGAAAATCATGTGTAATCTTCGTTGAGTATTGAAAGCCTAGTAAGAAGAAATGGTTAAGGGGCAATTTTAAATTAATCAATTTCGATAACTATGCAGTTATGTGTTTTTCAGTGTTGATTATCATAATTGCACGTCGACTTTGGTTTGTTGTGTTTTTGCTTTATCAAAACTGAGCAACTGGAGTTTCACTTCTTTATATTATCAACTATTATGTATATGCGCGGTTTCCATGGCTTTGAAATAATTAATGTATGCCATAAACGGCTGAAGGCATTTTATTTTATTTTCCGATCGCAAGTTTAATTTGAACTTGGTGAATCTTTAAGTAAAAGAAAACATTTACAAATATGCAAAATCAGCAATAAAACACATCGCAATCCATGTCAAGCCAGTATTTTGGTAACAAATACAAAAACATGTACCATAGTCGCTATGGGGTTACAATACACCTTTTCACGCATCATGATCTGTCTAGACCTAACCGGCAGATTTCTAGCTGCATGACTTCTAACTGACCCTTTACGGTTTGATGCCGGCTCAGTTAATACATACGATCTCACCAAATACACTAATTTAATTACACAGTATCAAATAGCCGAAAGCGATGGGTATATAAGACATGTTTATATCTCTTATTAAAACTACCTGTACCGGACTATCACAGCAGGATTATGAAAGCCATGATAATATCAGATATGAACAAATAGTTTATTCAGTCTTAACCCTTTGCATGCTGGGTAATTTGTCGTCTGCTAAAATTTCGTCTGCTGAATTTCTATAATTAGCATTTTCTTCGATTTTTTTCAAAGAATACTATCAGAATAGCAAACAGTTTGGATCCTGATGAGACGCCACGTTCCGTGGCGTCTCATCTGGATCCAAACTGTTTGCAAAAACCTTCAAAATCCGGTTCCAGTTCTCAAAGGGTTAAGCATGGTAAGCTCATCGTCATTTACACACGTATACAATAACAGCATGTGTTTGAAGTAAATGCAAAACATTCATCATTACGAACACAGATCAATTTACATAAACACGAAATAAACATGTTTTCGTGTTTCGTGAGAATGTAAATATAAACAAATGCAAATTTTTCGAGCATTGGCAGTTGTTTACGATTAACACATATATTAAAGAGTAAGCAGTTAAGTAGCATACATAGCGTGATAAAAAAATGAAACGCCTCTTAGCTTAGATGGCCGTTATAGTTTTGAGGAACCGGGCTCAGGTCATATCTTTTGAAATGTAAACTATTAAACTGGCAATACGTTGGACATCATATAAGTAAAATATCGTTTAAACATATTTGTTTGATTGGTTATCGTTGCGCTGTTATTCTTCACAGTCGCGCACACATATTAAAAATAGTTCTTCCCTTCCATCAAGCATACTTCGGTAATACAAATGTGGGACAATCGGGATTAAACCGTCCATTTGTACTCAAACGTAATCGCAAATACGGTGTACCGAACGGTTTACGCCCGATTGTCCCGCATTTCGAGTTTTAGGATTAAATATTTGTACTACATTCAACGATTACGTCAGACAGCGCAATTGAAAGTATTCCTTTGGTAAACAGGTCAATATAATCATTAAAACCATAGGTAGTAATTGTTCTCCCATTTATCTGCTGATACTTATTCCGTCAAGTGTTCCAGCAATTCTACAATACATGTAGTTTCATTGCAAAAAATAGGGTCTTAAACTTAATAGTGTTTTTTCTTTTGTTAAAAAAAAGTTTGCACACCCTTTCTTTTGGTTTAATGGTGTACGTTTACTGATTTAAAAAAAAAATGGATCCGCAACCATGTGTTTTTATTCTCAACTGAATTCTGATGGATAAGTTGTAACCGATCAATTGTTCGGACTTAACAAAATGACTTGGTATATGAAATGGCGGATAAAGGATTTTGTTAACAGATTTTCGTTTATTTTTTTTAATGTCATTTAATGTCATTTTAACACAATTAAAATATGTTGAATTGTCTAAAATAAGCAAGAAAATAAACTAGTTTCATATAAAAAAAAAACGCCCTCACTTGGATTCGAAGCCTGGACCTCCAGAAGTAAAAACCAACTCGCTGCCACTGTACGATTCATGCCTATGTGGATAAACAGCGTATTTTAGCCTCGCTCTGTGAAAAGGGGGTTTAATGCAGGTGCGTTTAGTGTCTTCCCAGATTAGCCTGTGCAGTTCGCACAGGCTAATCAGGGACGACACTTTCCGCTTTTACGATATTTTTCGTTAAAAGAAAGTCTCTTCTTAGCAAAAATCCAGTTTAGGCGGCAAGTGTCGTCCGTGATAAGCCTGTGCGGACTGCAATGGCTAATCTGGGACGACAATTTACGCACATTCATTAAACACCCTTTTTACAGAGCGAGGCTCATTTTTAATCATATTAGGGTAATACGTGTATTTTGCAAATTACCGTAATTACTCTTAGTTTTCGAACACTGAAAAAAAATCGTGTCCGAAAATTAAGATACACACAACTATTTCCAAAAGTAAATGTCCGAGACACCATGAAAATATACCTATTTCATCTACGTTAATATGTTTGATGTTGGTTAAGAGACATATACTTACATTTGAACTTTGAACCTAGAGTTCAGAGATTAGAATTAATATACTGTAGCATGAACCTTTAATTATTAAAATTCAACTTGTATAGACTTGTCAGTTAGCTTAATGTGAATATGTTGTTTGTTCTTTAATCGTTGTCTTTAATACCTTCATATGTAGTGCAATACAACTGGAGCCAATTTGCAACATTTCAGATTTTGAGCAGGGGCATGTTGTCTTAGATAATTTAATTGATATTAATAAACATGCATTCACCAACAATTACTTTTAAAAGCAATACATTTATCATTGTTTTCACTTATCTAAAGCAAACAGTTGTTCTCGAAATTATACAAAACAGAATTAAGAAAACATTAAGCAGATCTTATTGGTAATTACGTACATATATTAGCTGAAATCATTACCTGTATCGAATATACATGGCTTTTTACCCAAATAGAGCAAACGTAACGGTTCACTTGGATGAAGTTCACTGATGTGTTGTATTCATTTGACAGGTTTAATTGCCGTCAAACGGTTATAAAAACATAGGAGTGATAGGTTACGGGATTAACGCAAATAGCGGTGAGATTTATTCGGATGAATAGAGGTAAATCTGGGTGTCAGACATATAAGTTTCGTTTAATTTCGTTTATTTCTACAATATGCATAGTTCACATATGTGAAAAGAACGAGCAAATTCACATTAAAACAAATCACAAAAATGTTATTTTGGCAAAAAGAGGGTGTCCGAAAATTATGAGTATCGGAAATTTAGAGCAATTACGGTATATATGAAAAGCATTACAGACGCTTTATTATTTTACTGATTTCGATTGAAACGAACGGATATGTTCAACATTTTTCTTATGCTTGTTAAGTCGCTTATTTGAATAAATGCATTCCATTCCTTTCCGAATCTATTACGATTTTTTGCCAAACGAGACATGATTAAAATGACACAACATTTTCCATAATATGGATACAAATGATACAAAAATATGGTGAAACAAGGCATGTCACCATAGGATGATATATGCCCCCTTTTTCCACATTTTTTGAAACCTAAACGCAAACTTAAAACTTTAAGTGTGACGGAATTTCAGACGGACGGACGGACAGACGGACAGTGCGATCACTATATGCCCACCTTCGGGGACATAAAAAACATGTTAGATATTCCAGTTTTCCAAACGTAATGTATTATGCCTTTAAACCAGTTGTCCATTATAATACTGTACACTAATGATACCGGATGATTTTCCGTGAATGAGAATACAATAAATTAACGACCCGTTACGTTGGTTAGCGTTTCTTATGTCAGTGCACTTCGACTATCGAACCGAAGGTCATTAAGGCATTGATGGTTTACATACATGTAAGTTAGTGCCTGCCTGCATCTGTTACGTTTGTTCATGGCCCATTGACATACGCAGATGTCCTATATGAAGGCCAATCGTACGACGAATTTTAAATAGCGTTCCTTGGCAGTACCGGGTTTTTCCGGATTTATCCACCTGAATCCAATTTTAAATCTCAGATTCACTTAACAAGCTGTGAGTGAAATTTTGCATAAACGTTTCATCGACATTCGGAAAACGGAACTTGGTATTTGAGGAAGAGGTATTTCCTACTAAGAGGCATGTATATAAGACATTGATATTATCTGGGTTTTTTATTTGCATATTATCAAATAACAAGCGGTGTTTTTACTGCGTTACATTACAGTTTTTTTTCCGCATATTAATTAGCTGTCAATTTCATACAAGCCTAAGGTAATGTTGATTTGCACAAACATGTATAATAATATTTATTTTTGAGTACAGGCGTGAGTAATTTTAAGTCTAGATACAACGAAAGTTGCCTTAGGTAAAGGAAACACACACACACACAGACACAATTAAATCAGCGTAAGTCATTATAAGTCTAGTTACCACATAAGTCGCCTTAGGTAAAATGAAACAAAACTAAAAACAAAAGTATTAAATCAGTAGGTGATAATACGTTAGTAACAATACGGTGTGAAAAAGAACTTCAATTGCGCCGATTTAAATTCGAATTAATTATTGATAAATAGACATAAGGTGGTTAGACCGGGTACGAAAAATCGATCATTCGAGATAGCAAAATTCAATTTAAACATCAAAGTTCTATTCAAATTAAGGAGGGAAAAAATCGGGACTGAAACAAAAACTTCAAATTAACGGGAAATTCGGATTAACGTTATTTGAAATTACGGTGATCTACTGTTTTTCATATTTAATCATATACAATTATGCCAATGAGGCAATTTTCAGGATTACCTTAACGCCACTGGTAGAGCTCTATTCGTCACAATTGGATTATATTTGGCAACATTGTTACAGCGAATTTAGTCCCGTATGGAATAGTATAATATTCGTCGCACTTCTGATAAGTACACTAAATCAATTAAAAAAGTTATCAGAAACTTCAATTAAATACAATTATCATACACAGGATGCCGTCGTATCTCTCCGAGCCGCGGAAGACGGAGGATTTCCGGGAGACCTACCGGAAGAACCAGCCCTCCGACCGCTCGCCCATGCAGCGTCTATTCACGTGCAACCGGAAACGCCTGACCAACATGGCGCTAAGCCTGTTTCCGGTGTACCGAATCATGCGGAAGTACCAGTGGAAGACGGATTTACTGGCGGATCTGATCTGCGGGATCACTGTGGGGATCATGCAGTTGCCGCAAGGTGAGGGCCTATTTCCTTATATTGGACTAAGTTATCTTTCTATTTAAACAAGGGACACTAATATCGTTCTGAACCTTTAAAAAACTTCGCGAAAATAAGTTCAGCAAATGAAAACATATTTTTTTCATATTGCAAAAGTACGTTTTTTTCATGATTTTGGGAAATGACCTGTTCTTTCATTATTGGAGAAACAAGTATCGACAAAGCTGACAAAGCGGAAGCAATTGTCCAAGGTTTACTTAAAATTTCGTGCATTTTGTTTAAATATTGGAGAAAGTGTCCTATATTATATAAGGCCCCTGCTCAAGAAGGTAAAAAACTACCTCGCCATGTGAAAAGGGGGTTTAATGCATGTGCTTAAAATGTCGTCCCAGATTAGCCTGTGTAGTTCGCACAGGCTAATCAGGTACGACGCTTTCCACCTAAACTCGATTTTCGCCAAGAACAGTCTTCTTTTAAACAAAAAATACAATACAAGCGGAAAGTGTGGTCCCTGATTAGCCTGTGCGGACTGCACAGGCTAATCTGGGACGACACTTTGCGCTCCTGCATTAAACCCCCTTTTCACAGAGCGAGACTCATATATATCAGATCGTCGAATTAATTGTAGCATTATCATTGAATAACGGTAAATAAATCGCGCTGTGAGGTACTCAGTCGTATTTATAAAATGCAATAAAGTTATATATTAAATCTCATATCTTTATTTTGTTATGCAACATTGATATTGGTTTTTATGTTAATGAATGTGTGAGAGGGTGTCATACTTAATACCAATGAGCCTCGCTAAAACCGGACTTAATGCGTATGCGTAAAGTGTCGTCCGAGATTAGGCTGTGCAGTCCGCGCTTGCGAATCTGAGACGACACTTTCCGCCCGAACTGGGTTTTCGCTTAGAAGAGACTTCCTTTAAACGACAAATACCAAAACAGTGGAAAGTGTCGTCCCTGTTAAGTCTGTGTGAACAACACATGCTAATCTTGTTCGAAATTTTACGCACATAAAACCCATATCTCAGAGCGAGACTCAATTAAATAAAGTGTGTAAATGTGTTTGTTCCTGTGACGTATAGTTAACAAAACAAGTGTATGTCAAAAAAGTAGTATATTACTGAACACTGACTTGTGTGCTATAAAACAAGCTGAACCTTAAAGCTCCTTTGCAGGAAAAGCGTGCCGCTTCCTTTCGTTTTTTTCACGATACGTGTTAAAAAGTTTCAAATGTTCGTGTCAAAACCGGGAATGGTAGTTTACACAACTTTCGTATAATGTTAATTACTCTCAAATATGTGTGCGTTTATTAAAAAATAAATCAATTTAAATAAATCGCAATTGTCCATGTGAACATTGGCCCAACACTTTGACCTAGTAATTTGAGTTTGGAGATCACGGGTTCGATCTCAACTGTGGGAGCGCTCTTTAGAACCACAAAGACACCAAGTACTGGTTCTAGGCCCAGGAAACGGACTCGAGAGCGTTTCAAATAAGTAGTAAGTTCTTTAAATCCAATCGAGCTCAAATGAATAGGTTTACACTCATACAATTATTTTTCGATTTTAATAAATCGCAATTGTCCCGTGGACATTGACCCAACAATTTGACCTAGTAATTTGTTTTATTTTTGTACAGGTATGGCGTACGCAATGTTGGCTGAAATGCCACCAGTTGTCGGCCTCTACTTGTCGTTCTTTCCGGTCATCATTTACTTCATCTTCGGCACATCCAAGCACGTCTCCATGGGTAAGCTGGCTTTATGCTATTTTCGATTAATTTATTTGAACCTCGCTCTGTGAAAAGGGGGTTTAATGCATGTGCGTAAAGTATCGTCACAGATTCGTCTGTGCAGTCCACACAGGCTTATCGGGGACGACACTTTACGCTTTTATGATATTTTTCGTTTAAAGAAAGTCTCTTCTTAGCAAAAATCCAGTTTAAGCGGAACGTGTCGTCCCTGAGTAGCCTGTTCGGACTGCAGAGGCTAATCTGGGACGACACTTAACGCACATGCATGAAATCCCCTTTTCACAGAGCAAGGTTCAAATAAATTAATCGAAAATTAATTTGCAGGAGGAAGTGTCCGAACATTTAGAGACACCCTCAAAAATACACATATGGAAACGACGGTTGGATAGCCCTCTGTATGACGACACTTGTCAAATTAATAGCGTGTGCTAGTAAATATCTCGTCGTGAAGTATAACCATTTCATATGTTTGATGTTGTTTTATAGAAAGATAACCCATGGTTAAACTTTGACCACCAAGTACAAATATTAGCTTTTAATATTCTGTAGAATGAACTCCACAAAAAATTAGTATTATCATATTTGGTACTTATTGACAGCAAACAGTTTTTCCCGAAATGTTACGAAACGAAATATCTGAATACATTAAGCAGAACTTACTAAGATCACTTCAACTGAAAAACCACATGGGTGAAATATTATCCAATCTTATGTGTGTGTTTGTGACGTCCTTCCGCGCCAGAGGCTGAATTAATTATCTAACGTATATTAGGTGTATATGCCCTTGTAACCAAATAAATAATTAAACGGTCCACTGACGATCATCGGTCAGATGGTTGACCGTCGCCCGGTTATAAAACGGATCAACAGAACAATATTTTATTCGCTTAAGCATATTACAGCACAGCGTGATTCATATCATAAGACACTTATACATGTGTGAAAAAATGAGTAAATAAGATATTAATACAGTATGTGTGAGAGAAGTGTGTGTTCATATAAACAATTAATTGAGTATATAAACAACATGTTTTATAGGGAAATCAGTGGAAACATGCAAAAAGCAAAGTACATTCATTTTATTATAAACTTTACATGTTTACAGAGGTCAGTGGTAACAGTCAAACACGAAGTACATTCATTTCATAATAAACGGTACATACATGGCAATGATAAACGTTGAGTTAAAGAAAAATCTCTTTTCTTAAAACATGTTATACAGTCAATAGGTAACACCCTTAGGGTCTCTTTATTATTACTATTTAAAAGTTTAAAAAAGTATGCATACTTGGTCTTAATGAGAAGCGTGTTGATATGTATAAGATTCTTTCTTCTAAATAAAACGTGTGTCCGTTTGTTTGGATTCTTTTATGTAAACATTGTGACGTCTTTAATGGGAGTATTCTATGTATTCAAAGGTTGGGTAGTATTATATTTAGCAAGCATTATAGCGCAGTTGGTTAAAACGACGTCTACCGTGATTGCTTCGTATGACATCTATGTCAATAGTTCGATATTATTTGTATTTTTTTGCAAATTTGTTTCTGTTAAATTTCTCATTTCGTATTGTATAATATTTGATTAACTTTATGAATATATTTACGCATTTATGTAAAAAAAAATACTGTGCATTACGAATCCCGGTTTTCCGGTGTCACTTAAATAACTCATGCACGAGTTACAAAGCATGTACACAAAGCTGTTTTTTTTATATTCGGAAAGTATAAAAAATTATATACTAATCGAATGCCCGTCTTTATAAATAATAAATCGGCTCTCATTTCTAGGCACCGTTGCGGTGGTAAGCTTGCTGACTGGCTCAGTTGTCGCTCGATTCTACGACACTGCTAGTCCTTCAACGTCAACGTCAAACGTGCTCGGTAACGTCACAGAACACGTGAACGTTACGGCCGCCACTGTGACGTCTACTGGGCTAAGCGACGAGCAAAAGATTGCTATCGGGATGTCCGTGGGCTTCCTGGTTGGACTTGTACAGGTAGGCAGCAGCGATTGATAATAAGGTGTTGTTCTGGGAAAACTGGGCTTAATGCATGTGCGTGAAGTGTATTTCCATATTAGCCTGTGCAGTCCGCACAGGCTAATCATTGAAGACACTGTTCGCTTGTATGGTATTTTTTGGGTTAAAAGAAGTCTCTTCTTAGCACAAATCCAGTTTAGCCGGAAAGTGTTGTCCCTAATTAGCCCTTCCGGATTGCCCAGGCTTATCTGGGACGACACTTTACGCACATGCATTTGGCCCAGTTTTCCCAAAAGGGGGCACAATTGATAGTAGACCCGTTTAGAAAGATTTATTAAGGTTACATTACATTGCACGATTTGATTATACATGGCGAAGTCGGTATAAAAAGCAAAAGCAATTGGTTTAACTCAATTACAATTCTTTTTTTTATAGGAACAAGTATTAGAAAATCATGTAACAATTCGTTGAATAAATTAAGGCGATTAAATAGATGATAGAAGTTTAAGTTAATGTGTCGTACCAAAGATTGCCGAAAGCATTGTTTCGAAGAGGTACCTGTATATCATTGATTTTATTTCTTTAGTATTGCACGTTCGGTCTTTCCTTAATCATCGTTTAAGTAATCTTCCTATAAGAATAACATGTATTCCGATTCAATTCAGAGAATGTTTTTTACATAAGCCTTGGGCTTTTGAATGTCAAAGCTTAAGCGAATCTATCCCCCCCCCCCAGAAAAAAGAAGACAAACAACAACAAAACTAACCTAATACATGCGCTCGATGTTTTATGTAACAGTGGTAATAGTTTGGTGACCATACATTTGATAGAGATCTCAAAGTGTACGTCTACATATTAGTTATAGTTCAAACATCAGAGCGTTTACATGAAATTTACATTTGACATTACTAAAAAGTTCAACGATGGGTTGACTCGTACCCTTCACGACCTTGCAGATTTTAATCCCGAGATACACACTATGAATTATTAATGAGATTAAATTTCCCATTAAACATGCTTCATCAGATCCTGGCTAGCTATCTAATTACACTGTGCCTGTCGTCAACGATGCACTTTAAGTACGTGTAAAACATTGTCACGTGAAGTTGGCTTTGTACATGTTAACCGGTTTAAATATAACGTAACTGCCCCCTGCGGCTTGCTGACATTCTGTTTACCCATCATTGTGCCTGCTTGAGCAAATTGACCCATGTTTTTTTAAGTGTTTTATAACACAATTTATATTGTTGTTTGTTTGCCGAATGGTAGAGTTTTTGTGAGTTTCGAAATATCGAAAATGACGCTAATGAAAGGCAACAATACTGACTGAACTAAATAATACAGGTAATGCACGGACAAAACTGGATTTAACACCTTAACCCCGTATCTTAACAGGCGGTGACAAATTGCGACAAATTGCGAATGAAATCCTCTAAAATTTCCACTGTCTGTCTTATAATAAGATTTTGGAGATAACATTGGCGAGACACTCTATTTT
Source organism: Dreissena rostriformis (assembly GCA_007657795.1). NCBI lineage: Eukaryota > Metazoa > Mollusca > Bivalvia > Myida > Dreissenidae > Dreissena > Dreissena rostriformis. Next base: position 33,536 of record VMBQ01004551.1, read on the forward strand.
AATATCTCCACAAGTAATCGCAAATGTCGCAACTCATTCTTATCCACGTACTTGTTAACACTAGTTAGTGCCTAAACTACTTGCTTTATGTCACAGGTCCTTAAGATAGGGGTTTTACCAAATATTATCAGGTCCTTAAGATAGGGGTTTTACCAAATATTATCAGGTCCTTAAGATAGGGGTTTTACCAAATATTATCCACACATTATTTGATGCTTTCCGTTGGTTTATAGAGAAATATCAACTGTTTTGCCGCCACCATTCTTGGCACAAATACAAAAATAATCATTTGTAAGCATAAAATAAAAAGAAAATGTGCTTGTTTCTGTGAAATATCGATTTGAATTTACGAGTTATCACAGAGACAAAAATTCTATGATCACTCGTGAATTAAAATCGATATTCCACNAACAGGCGGTGACAAATTGCGACAAATTGCGATTGAAATCCTCTAAAATGTCCACTGTCTGTCTTATAATAAGATTTTGGAGATAAAATTGGCGAGACACTCTATTTTAATATCTCCACAAGTAATCGCAAATGTCGCAACTCGTTCTTATCCACGTACATTTTAACACTAGTTAGTGCCCAAACTACTTGCTTTATGTCACAGGTCCTTAAGATAGGGGTTTTACCAAATATTATCCACACATTATTTTATGCTTTCCGTTGGTTTATAGAGAAATATCGACTGTTTTGCCGCCACCATTCTTGGCACAAATACAAAAATAATCATTTGTAAGCATAAAATAAAAAGAAAATGTGCTTGTTTCTGTGAAATATCGATTTGAATTTACGAGTAATCACATAGACAAAAATTCTATGATCACTCGTGAATTAAAATCGATATTCCATCAAATCAAACAAATGTGTCGTGTTCTGAGAAAATTGGGCATAATGCTTGTGCGTTAAGTGTCGTCCCAGATTAGCCTGTGCAGTGCGCACAGGCTAATCAGGGACGACACTTTCCGCCTAAATTGTTTTTTTTCTAAGAAGAGACTTCATTTACACGAAAAAATGTCATAAAAGCGGAAAGTGTTGTCCCTGATTAGCCTGTGCGGACTGCACAGGCAAATCTGGGACGACACTTTACGCACATGCATTATGCCCAGTTTTCTCAGAACGCGACTCAAATGTCCTCTATATTGTATAAATCCGTGTCTGTTTACATTACCTAGATCATCATGGGGGTTCTCCGCATGGGTTTCGTGACCACGTACATGTCGGACCCACTGATTGCCGGCTTCACGACGGGAGTCGCTGTCCACGTGGGAACCAGCCAGGTCAAATACGTCTTCGGGCTCAAGATTCCACGCACGGACGGGATGTTCCAAGTTGTCAATGTCAGTGTCCGCTCAAATATTTTGAAATTAGCTCCATTACTTTGATACATTATCACCTAGAATTCTTTTTTTTTATGGAGAACATATTACTTTGGGCTCTTATGTGTGCATCCAATTGTGTTATCCCCAGCAGAAGGTGGAGGGATATATAATTGGCGTTGTCCGTCCATCCGTCCGCCAATCATTCCGACCGTCAGTCATTCCGTCTGTCACAAAGTTTTGAAATTGGCGGGGGATATCAATTCAACGAATTTGCTTGTTTACGTTAAATTACCTAGCTAAAATGGTCATACACTCAAATCGGTGTATATGAATTCAATCCGTCACCGCTTAGTCGCTGTTGTAATATTCTTTCCTTATATTTTTTTACCAAAACTTGAATCGTTTAAGTTTAAAAATGTTTGCATTTATTCCATTTAGCATTATGATATTTAGATAAGACACATTTGCCTCATTTAAATTGCACGAAGACATCGGGTAGCTAATTGTATGAACAGTACATGTATATCGTTCGACGTTTATGATACCTTTGTTTGGAGCCATATAAGCATGATCAGCCAGATAATTGTGTCGTGTTCTGAGAAAACTGGGCATAATGCTTGTGCGTAAATAACTCAGATTAGTCTGTGCTGTCCGCTCAGGCTAATCGGGGACAACAATTTCCGCCTTAACTGGATTTTCGCTAAGAAGAGACATCATTTAAACGAAAAATGCCATAAAGCGGAAATTTTCGCCCCTGATTAGTCTGTGCGGACTGCACGGGCAAATCTGGGATGACAATTTACGCACAAGCATTATGCCCAGTTTTCTCAGAACGCGACACATATAAGCGTGACCAGCCAGATATGTCTTATATTTTTATAACGAACGCACAAGATATATTCATGAGATACAATAATTGTTCAAATGAACGAATTTCCCGAGGTTTATTAAATTATTATACCATTTGGAATTTATGCGCAAACAATTTTGTTTTTGGTTTCAATATTTTATCCTCGAAACATAAGTTTTACACAAGAACCGAAATACAGAGATCATATGTACTTGTATATAGAAAATGTGAAACTGAAAACGTAAGGAGTACGCAAAAAGGTAGGGATGAAAGAAGCGGTTTTTCACAAACATATTTGAAAAAGAAAAAAAAAAGAGAAAAAAATTGCGCAAAAACTTAATTTTCAATTGGCAATACATTTTATGTTTACATTGTGTAACCCGATCCTCATATCATGTAAATAACAGCAGGTGCCGGGTACCTGAAGCTTTCAAAACAAAATACTTGTACATTATGAGGTTCACGTTACTACATGGTCGAATAGCATTGTGGTAAACAAAACGCACGTGTCGACGGGTGGTGAGAAAAAATAACAAAAAGGGATATCGCAGAATCTTTGTTGTTAACAAGTGCATAGGGCCAGTTTAAAGTGGATGATTGTAATTTGGAAACAACCAACACTGTATACCATAAGTTGCGTTGCTGTCACTAAACCATAAATACGTTTCCATAGGTAATGCGAAAAATAATACCTGGGTAACAAAATGACTCATTTAAAATTCTTTTAAAATTACAATGCGTATTATGGAACTGATAACAGTTGTTGTAAGTTCATACCAAATGTATTTTAGAGATTTAAAGCATTAAATAAATCATCAATTGCTCAAACGTAAAGTAATGGAGAAAAAAAATAACGCGATGATTATTATAGGGCTCCCACGCTCATACTGTGCTTTCAACTTACAATGATACTAATAATACCGTATGCGCAGGTAAAGATCCTGGGGGTTGTAAACAAGCTAGAAGTTCAGTTTAGCGTATCAACTGTAATTATTTTAATGATACTATGGTTTGTGGAAGACAATACGAATCGATGATACTTTTTTTGCGATCTGCTTGTAAAGAATACAGCGTTTAGAGTATGTGTAGGTTCCCACTTGAAACCAAGCAAACATGCCATTATTTGCAACAAAACCAATATTATGTACGTCTTAGTTTTAATAGTAAAACATGTCTGTTCGTGCAAATACCACACCAGAAGAATATACTAACACACCCTATATGTTTGGATTACAAACTGTTGTCAAGTATAATTCTTACCATGTACTCAATTGAGTTGAATTTTCGATACAAGATATTCGATATTCCACTATTTATAAGATAACTGGGAAAAAGAGTATTGTATACCTAAGAACTTGTGATATTCCATTTGGCAAGCTATGACAAAGAAAAAGGAAAACATGTAATTTAGGTCATAAGCGGCACAATACATGTGTATCTGTAAATAAACATATGTATAGATCCCTTTTATAGTTCAAGAACAAACACAACTTACAAAGTGTAAGAGATAACTCCTTGAAATAGGGAGTACAACAACTAAATAGGGCAGAGAACTCTGTACAAAAATGGAGAGAACTCTGTAAAATAGGGGAGAGAACTCTGGTGGTGTGTACATGTATGAATGTCCATTTCAGACGTACAAATACATCTTCTTGAACATTCACAAGACGAACATCGCCACTCTCATCATCTCGATCATCTGCATGGTGCTTCTCTACTTGGTCAAGGAGCAGATCAATCAGAGATTCAAGAAGAAGCTTCGGGTTCCCGTCCCCATTGAACTTATAGTGGTATGTCGCCTGAAAGAGCCTTAACTCTGTAGTGAGTTTTTAGTTTAAACCTATTTATTTTATCTTGATTGCGTCGAACGCCGAAGGCTTATTTAAACGATCTCTTGTCCGTTTCGTGGGTAGAACCAGTCCTTGGTGTCTTTGGTGGAGATCTAAAGTACGCTCCTACAGTAAGGATCGAACCCCTGATTTCTCGATCGCTAGGCGGACACCATATTCACTGCGCTTCGGCGACCTGCAGGTAGTTGTAGATATCATTTTATTTTAAATTGAATTTTCCCCAATTTTTGTGATGTGTTTTGCGTGGGTTCTGTAAACAGCTTGTGGTTTTTACGAACTTCGAATGTTCTTTGAGTTTACCCACAATCCGTTGCGAGGTAACCATGCACCGTATCAATAAGGAAAAAAATCAAGAAAAACTTTTTTCTTCAAAAAACCTTTAAGGATGTACGCATATTTTAAGTTAAATGAAATTTCTTAGCGCAACAAAAACGACAAAGAAATGATTCGACAGTGATAAAGAATTTATCGCGAGTTGTAGCTTGGTCCGTGTCTTTTCGTTTTGTATTCGTCAGAACGAAACACGAACATCAACATATACTAGATGGTATTCCGATTTTCAAATAACCACAACCAAAAACTAAATAATGAAAACCAACAGATTGCATTGCATAGCCATTCGTTGTTAGTATCATAAAACCAAATGAGAAACTGATTTTCCTATTTGATCCGTGTATAAACAGTCGTTTCGTTTTTCATTTTACATTCGACTAAACGAAACACGAAATCAACAAAATAAATCTTATTCAGATTTTCAAATCACCTTAACAAAACGAAATACGGTTAACCAAACTGATTTCTTTGATAACACGGTAAACGAAAAAGGAGTGGCGCTACTGTCTTGTGAAATAGCTTATGCGTTGTTTTTTCGCGCGCATTTCTCTCCCTTAGGAACGAAAATGCCATTTTAAATATTCCAGAATGTCATCGTTAAACTTAATCTTTTGCTAACCTTACCTTCTGGTCGGAAACGTATCTTTGTTCGGGGTGGGTGCTGTATAACGTTTTTTTACGATCATTTTCCCGAATCCAAGATGTTGCCTCCCCTTTAAGAATTAGCAAACATACAATGCACAGGAAAGTTCCTACATAGGTTACCTCCCATATCAATGCCAGCAGACAAACAACGCGCAGCAAACTTGCAGAGGATACCTCCCCTATCTGTACCAGCAGACATATTATTGTCCTAAAATTCATTTTAGACTATAATACGTGTGATAGATTTGTTAGTTAATACTTTTATTGGAATAAAGACAAAATGAAATATTGTTCGACAGTCTAAGATAGTTTGATGTTTCGTGATATGTTAACACGATAAATATGTACATTTAAAGGTTCAAATATAAAATTCATGTTTCACATAACTACGAATGTCTGTCCTGGTTTGCGGTTTGTTCGGTAATGAAAGCAACGGTGTATTTAAGTTGTAGAGACCACTCGTAAAAAAAATACCAGGCTCGTTACATTAAAAAAAGTAATTAACATTCGTGCACGAATTATTTTACAGGATCTATCACGTTATAATATTTAACCAGTACAAATCTCAACTCAATAATTTTTCGTATTTTTTGTGTTAGCCTTATTATAGAAAAGCTAATTACACTGGTGCATACATATGATACAACGTTGCAATAAAATGTAATCAACATGATCGAATCCCGGGGGTATAACGTTACTGATACATGACTTACATTTTCTGAATTCGTGTCAGGCGTTTCGATAAACCGAGTTTATACTTTTAAAACGAATTCACCGTCAATGCGCTTGTATGTACTTTGTAATACTGATAGAACGAATTTTCATTTTTTTTTGTGTGACTGCCATGTGAAAACATTTTAAATAGCGAATGCTAAAAAATCATGTATTTAAAAAAGCAAAATGAGGTCCTATTTATCGAAAGTCAATACTTTGTATTACCGTATTAACGTTGCGAACAAATATTCATGAATAACACACCAGAATAAAAGTTCAGAAGACACGGTGCACTTTACTTTTACATGAACATGAACAATATTGAACATTAATGAAATCATAGTTTATACAATTGCATATACTGTGTGTACAGTCAAACAGTAATTCATGTAAAATTGACATGCACTATGTTAGGAAATGTCCCACTATTATGATCATGAGAGATAAAGACACACATTTCGGTTCTGCACCACATAAGCCAAAGGTGTGTGGGACTTTAACCCGTTGAGCGCTGGAACCGGATTTTGAAGGCCTTTGCAAACAGTTTTGATCCAGATGAGACGCCACACAACGTGGCGTCTCATCAGGATCCAAACGGTTTGCTATTCTGATAGTATTCTTTGAAAAAAATCAAAGAAAATGCTCATTTTTGAAATTCAGCAGACGACATTTTAGCAGACAACAAATTTCCCAGCATGCAAAGGGTTAAGCGAGCTAGTTTCTTTATTTGATATATGAAATAATTAAAATAGACATACACTTATTATTCGGAACGAAATTAATTTGATTATTCAACAGATAAACTTTAATTTGTATTTAAGTATCTAGAAGGTAGTTTATGTTCATGCCATTAACATGATTAAGCACTTTATCTAACGACTTAAATATAACTACTGTCGTTTTAAGATAACGAATTAATATACGTGATAAAGATGTATTTATTTTTTGCAGATTGTAGACTTACCTACTTAACCCTTTGAGTGCTGGAACCGGATTTTGAAGGCCTTTGCAAACAGTTTGGATCCAGATGAGACGCCACAGAACGTGGCGTCTCATCAGGATCCAAACTGTTTGCTATTCTGATAGTATTCTTTGAAAAAAAATCAAAGAAAATGCTAATTATAGAAATTTAGCAGACAACATTTTAGCAGACGACAAATTTCCCAGCATGCAAAGGGTTAAATGTGTCCAAACGCTTGCACTTGATTACAAGTCAACAACTTTATGACAAACATGCAAATGTAATTGCGGCTGTATATCAATGAATTTCATTTACACACGAATTGCGTATGAAACTACCTCAACTTCTGTTTAGTCTTCAGGTACTTTACATGTCTAATTTTCATACACGTGCTGCTTGTGTGTTGATGACCCCATTTGCAATTGAATGCAACTGAATACAGTCTCTTCGCAATAAAACTCCATGTACATTTTAACAACATGTCAATCTCAAGTATGCAATTACCTTTGCCGTGTATTTTATATCAACCCATTTGAATATAAATTCCACAAGTTACTAGTTTTATGTGACAAAACAGTAATTTATCATTTATGTAAATTTATCAAAGAAGCTTTTGCTATAAGAAACAAAATTCTTAATAATACTGTTTAATAAATGTCAGTAGCGCCTCGGTAGAACCTACGTGCTCTTACCATCCATTGTGTTTATGTGCATTTGTATCCTTAAATGACTATTTTATGCTATGTAATGTTATGTTTTTACATCTATATACGTGACAGAAAATAATGTGTTTATTTACGTATGTAAACTATGTACTTTTGTATAAGTCTGAATAAACTGTCCTTAACGGGTACATAGGATCCACACTATAACGAAACACATTCTTAAGATACCCAGGTGTTACTTTAAATACGCCATATACGCTCGAATGTTATTGTTAGTACTTGATTCACGACGATTTCCACTAGGGAATACGACTTACCGGTAATTTATAGACAAATGAATCGAATACCAATACAAATAGTATTATTATAAGAAGTTAAACGTGTAGACCTCACGTGTATTATATTAACATAATGTAGAATTCATAACGTTTGTAGATACTGACATACTATCACAATTTCTGTATCAAGTGAAACGAGGTAAGAAACTGAGACTATTTAAATTTCCATATGTAAATGTACCGCTATCACAAACTTTTTACCGGGTACATGTGAATGCCTTGGCATTTGATTGGGCCTCGCCTTGTGAAAAAAGGGGATTTAATGCATGTGCGTAAAGTATCGTCCCAGATTAGCCTCTGCATTCCGCACAGGCTAATCAGGGACGACACTTTCCACTAGTAATCATATTTTTCGTTAAAAGAAAGTCTCTTCTTATCAAAAATCTAGTTCAGGCGGAAAGTGTCGCCCATGATTAGCTTGTGCGGACTGCACAGGCTAATCTGGGACGACACATTACGCACATGCGTGTTTTTTCTTATAGGTCGTCGGCGCCACACTCGCCACGCATTACGGAAATTTCTACAAAACCTACGGTGTTAAAATAGTAGGCAATATACCACAAGGGTAAGTTAAGTAATACAACAAGATGTGTTTTGATTTCTTCTTCTTTGCGGAAAATATAATGAATTAATTTTTCAATGTCATCTTTCGTGCAAATAATCATTAATAAAACGTGATGAATCCATTTATGCCTAGCGTCTAGAAAAAAGGCCTTGGTAAACAGCGTAGACCCAGATGAGACGCCCCATGATGCGGCGTCTCATCAGGGTCTGCGCTTTTTGCTTAAAGATTTTTTTCTGTAAGAAATATTCTTAATATAGAAATAAATATATGAGACATCCCTAATTTTGAAAATAAATTGATCCAAGCTAGAAGGATGGGAGAGTCCACTAGGCATAAATGGGTTAAATGTCTAACGTTTTTTTTTTCTCTTTTAAAAAAACTATTAACATATAAAACACACTGATTTATGATTGTTATAGCATTTGTTACTTTCGACGTGCGATGAACATTAAAATGACTGAACTGCCACTTGATGAAGCAGAACACGTCGACATAATAAGACATTCACAAGTTCACAGCATGCGTTTGTATCATAAATAATTGTAATGCATATGGGCCTCGCTTTGAGAAAAAGGGGTGTAATGCACGTGCGTAAAGTGTCGTCACACAGTCCGCACAGGCTAATTAGGGAAGACACTTTTCGCTTTTATGATATTTTTCTCTTAAAGAAAACCTTAGCAAAAATCTAGATTAGGCGGAAAGTTTCGTCCCTGATTAGCCTGTGCGTACTGCACAGGCTAAACATGGACTATACTTTTCGCACATGCATAAAACGCCCTTTTCACAGAGCGAGGCTCATCACCATACACAATCACGCAATTTGAAAATACACCACTGTCGTAAAGAAAAAAAACACACACTTTTATTTTGTTGTCATCCAATTAATTTTCAGCTTACCTATGCCTTCATTTCCTTCCTTTGTGAGCCCGGACATGTACATAACCGATGTGTTCATCATCGCCATTATTTCATTCGCTCAGTCTGTCTCCTTAGCCGCCGTAATGGCCAAGAACAACAAATATACCATCGACTCAAATCAGGTACAGAAAAAATAGAGGGCGTTTCTACACAATTTCGCATATGCATGTATCACAAATATTTGTTGTGTTGATTTGTATGCCCCCTTTAAAAAAAAAGGGGGTATATTGTTTTTGGTCTGTCTGTCTGTCTGTCTGTCTGTCTGTCTGTCTGTCTGTCTGTCTGTCTGTCTGTCTGTCTGTCTGTCTGTCTGTCTGTATGTCTGTCTGTCTGTCTGTCTGTCTGTCTGTCTGTCTGTCTGTCTGTCTGTCTGATTTGGCATGCATGTGTATCTCATGGAGCTGCACATTTTGAGTGGTGAAAGGGCAAGGTCAAGTTCATCCTTCAAGGTCAAAGGTCAAAATAAATAAATCAAAGCGGCGCATTAGGGGGCATTGTGTTTCAATCAAACACATCTCTTGTTTTTTTTATTAAGCTTGATACTTACAGCAATTTTAAAATTTGAATAACATTATTTGAAATATACAATTTAATAAAAACATGCTATGCTGGAACGCCTCGTCTGTCTTCTGTTGACTATTGATATAACGGCTGTTTCATTGAAATTATGTGGGTTAAAATCACGTGATATGTGCTTGCTATAGTGTGAGGGTAACATAGATTAAAGAAGATATAAAATGTTCTTAAAAAAAAAGTTGTGGCACAATATATTCCATTTTAATTTCCCGCAACGATATCAATTCATACGACACACGAACACTAAATTGGTACATTAACATGTGTTGAATATATTGCACCACAATAAAGAGCATGGTATATCTTGTTAAATCTATGTTACCAGACTTCATCTAACGTAAGGAACACTGATTGTGTATGTGTTAACTTTATTTTACGAAATATTTTACAAAATAGTCGTTCATTTTGAGCGTTATAGTGGCTTTAAAGTATTTCCGCACAACTGAGTTGCTAAGACCGTTATATGTGTCGCATTCTGAGAATACTGGGCATAATGCATGTGCGTAAAGGGTCGTCCCAGATTAGCCTGTGCAGTCCGCACAGGCTCATCAGAGACGACACTTTCCGCCTAAATTGGATTTTTGCTAAAAAGAGACTTCATTTAAACGATAAATGCCATAAAAAGCGGAAAGTGTCGTCCCTGATTAGCCTGTACGGACTGCACAGGCTAATCTGGGACGACACTTTACGCACATGCATTATGCCCTGTTTTCTCAGAACACGACTCATATTATCAAAACCGTTTTCAGGAGTTGATGGCGTATGGCATTGGTAACATACTTGGATCGTTTTTCTCGTGCTATCCATTTGCGGCGTCCGTGTCTAGAAGCTCCGTACAAGAGTCTGCGGGTGGTAAAACTCAGGTAATAAACATTTATGGATGCGTTGTTTTTCGCTTGCAAGTTCAATGTCCATTGCTCCGCATAATTTATTGTCAAGTTTGAAATTGACACTATATTAAACATATTTTATTCACACCAACCATAGTCTTTTTAGATGCTACGTACCATAACTTATATCGAAAAATTGTTAAACAGATAAAGTCCAACCCCTTCTACCGGTCACCCCTCATCGGCGGTCACCCCGTGTAGGCGGCCGGTCTTTTTGTGTATTGCAAAATATATAACGTTTACGATTTACGTTCGTTTTGCCTTTTACTAGACAGATAACTCAAAAAAAGATAACCTAAATTAAATATCACAATTTAACGTGTCATCATGACAAACCCATTTCAAAACAATATCTAGTACCAATATGCAATTAATACTATACAAAATGTTTAAAAATGCTGTAACAAAATGAAACGTGTTCTTTGTTAAGCCTCATAATTATTAGAACGTTAATTTTCCATATAGGTTGCAAGTCTCTTCTCAGCAGCCATGGTGTTGATTGTCATTTTGTGGCTCGGGCCATTGTTCACATCATTGCCTAGCGTAAGTACTCGTTTGAAATGCTATTGAAGTATCATTGATGGCTTTTATAAGTTCTTCTAAACATAAATAATGTAACACTATTGCCTATGTTAAACGTATTTACACATGCTTAAATAAGACATAAATTTACACAGAATTAAATTGTAATGCTTCATCTGATGCAATGTCTTGGTGCTCAACCTTATCGTTTTTTTTTTTAAAGAAATATATCGTTATGTACAAATAACGTATACATTGTAAAAACAAATTGCTCTTGTGTGTTATGATTTACCGTTGCGTATGTTTTAGTGCGCCCTCTCAGCGATCATCATCGTTGCCCTGAAAGGTCTGATTTTTCAACTCTTTGAAATTCCAAACGTCTGGAAAACGTCGAAGTATGACTGCGTGAGTACAAATCAAATCAAATCAACATTTATTTATTGTCGGTATGAGGTAACATGTATATAACATAAGCTATGTATAGCTTTTGACCGACCTAACAAACAGTAGCAAGTTGCAACACATAATTAATACATGACATACATAAGATATAGTTATTATAATATAGCATACTAAAAGCACAATTAAAGCAGTATTCCTATAGCACATTATTAAAATGTAAGCGGAAATATAATATCAGTACTAAATTACATTCAAAATTAAGAGCTGTGTAAAAGTTGCTGATCTTGACCCAAGGAAGGGGCCTAGCCTGCCATAAAAAGAAAAGGTGTAAAAATGCTGACAAAGAAAAAGGAACACAAAAGTGCCACATGATAAAACGGGCATTAAGGAAATTTTCACCTCAAATCAGATTTGAGGGGAACTGATTTCACACAATAAAAGCAACAAAATACAACACTGATGAGTAAAAAGTAAAAAAAATCTTTATACAAATTATTATTATTTTTATTATTATTAAAATAATACAATACTAATACTGCAATGATTATCCTGCATGTGTAGCCAGCACTGCTTCAGAGCTTCAAAAGGCGAATGATGAACACAGGAGCATTGATTAATGCGGGAAACAAAGTGATAACATTAAACATTTACTTTTTAAAATCTGGTTGCCTCTGAGGTTTTTATATGCTTCTCAATCATATAGATTTATAATTGGTAATATTGTGCTTTTACATTGTAACACTCGTTCCGGCAGTGAGTCCAACGTAATGCTACTTTAGCCATTGTTTGTGTCAATCCGTTTAATAAGGCGTGCCTTGTCCAGTAATTTGACAACTTTGAAATTTACCTTGCATTGAAGATGTTAAGGATTAATTTTATCCCTAGTTCTTTAGTCTTGATGGTTTTTGTCTTTTAACATAGGTTAATTGAGGATTCCAATGACTTTTGTACATGCTAAGAAAACATCGTTTAATTGTTCATTTTTAACTCATAGTTTCATAGTTTATTGGCAATCCGGCATTTTGCATTTGGCCAAGAACATATATACAAAAGAAATTTGGCTCAGGGAATCATAAAATATAACATATTTAAAGAAAAACTAATATGACAAGCAAGAAACATATGTGTATATAACATGCAATTATACAGCAGCTTAACGATTAGCTTTCTAGAATCTAAGTTTGAAATCTTAAAAAATGTTGCTATAGTTTTGAGCTTAAGAACATTTCTACAAGACAGCATTGATATGTTTTTATTTATCGTAGGCCAGAAGGTCTTTTATTATGTAACTTTTAACAGTTTATTTGGGTGGTGACGTTCGTCTTGACCACGCTTCTGCACGTGGATTATGGACTCCTGATCGGAATAGTGTTTTCTTTCTTCACAGTGGTGCTAAGAACGCAAGTGTAAGCAAGCCTAGAAAATCTATTTATGTCGCGTTCTACGAAAACTAGGCTTAATGCATGTGCGTAAAGTGTCATCCAATATAAGCCTGTGCAGTCCGCACAGGCTTATCAGACATGACACTTTCCACCTTAACTGGATTTTCGCTAAGAAGAGACATAATTTAAACGAAAAATTCCATAAAAGAGGAAAGTGTCGTCCCTGATTAGCTGGGATGATAGTTTAAGCGCATGCATTATGCCCAGTTTTCTCAGAACTCGGCTTATTTGCTCACATATCACATAAATGCTGTTTCCAGATATATGAAATGACTTGACAAGGCAAAATCGGCATTTTAAACAATTCGTAAATTATGACGTTTTTTGTATTGCTAAGGCACAAATATTAAAAACAAATGATTTTAAACTATATTTATTTTGCATTCCAGAGCTAAACCTACACATCTTGCAAAAGTGTCACACGAAAAGATCTACAAAGATCCAAAGTACTACATTCAGGTATTGATACACTGCATATTAGTAGCGAATAAACCCATTTATGCCTAGTGGAATCTCCCATCCTTCTAAATTGGATCAATTTATTTCCACAATTAGGGATGTCTAGTATATTTATTTCTATATTTAGATTATTTTTTACAGAAATTCCTTTAAGCAAACAGCGCATCTGATTAGACGCCGCATCATGCGGCGTCTCATCTGGGTCTACGCTGTTTGCCATGGCCTTTTTTTTAGACGCTAGGCATACATGGGTTAATATACTGAATTACATGGTGAATGTCTACCCTTCCAATCAAAAGTATAATATTGTGTTTGTTTTTAACCTTTCCTACGAAGTTTGTCTTGAATTAGCTTCAACATTCCCATTTTTATTGTCTTTACTTCTAGGATGTTATCTACGACACCCATGTTATATATGAGCCACACTCTGTGAAAAGGTGGGTTAATGTATGTGTGTAAAGTGTCGCCCCAGATTAGCCTGTGATCCGCACAGGCTTATCAGGGACGACACTTTCCGCTTTAACTTTTTTGCGGACTGCACAGGCTCATCTACGACGACACATTACGCACATGCATTCAACCCCCTTTTCACAGAGCGGGGCTCATATGTATGTTACACAGTTACGCACCATGCATACGTCCAGAAATGTGCTTGGTCAATATTCCATATTGATTGCAATACCACTAAGCATCTTAATTGGGAAGTCCATAACGTATGTGTTGTTATGTATATCAATCGCCCCGCCTTTTTTTCCGTTTTAGCACTCTGCCCCGTAGGTCGCTTACGTTCTCGTTAATCAATATTTACAACTGACAGACGCTGGCCGTTTATGTTCGGTCGCTTGCGTTCGACTCGCAGTATATTTCTGCATAGGGTTTTCGAGATTTTATTTAAAATCGCCACTTTTGAAGTTTTGTCGCCATTTTAAAAAATGTCGCCATTTTCGACAGTGTCGATCGGCAGCGAAACCCCTGGATAAAGTTGTTAGGCACATTGTCTTTGTTGTTTGTCCACAGACCGTTGTCCACAGCACAATCAAGGTGGTCGGCTACCACTGCCCGATCTACTACGCCAATGGCGACCTGTTCGCTAGCGAGGTGTACCGCTTGGCAACCATCAAGCCCGAAGCTCTCCGAAAACACATCAGACGGGCCAACATGGCAAGCAAAGCAAGTCTAAACGTAAGTACCTGATACATTCATCAATCTTAGAAAACATCAAATAATGAACTTAACACGGCCATGCGAACTTTTTTTTGTATACATACATGTAAATACACAGATAAATTGCCGACGAATACCAAACTGGAATGAATGTTCTGAAGACTTATTCGAAAATAACTGGAATTAGAGTTTATGAAATATTAGTATTCTTCGTATTTCAGTTGAAAACCCAATCTTGTACACAAGACACGTAACAAGTTGGGAAATCTCGCCATTTGGTTTAGATGTGTTCATTTGATACATGAGCACAATGGTTGTTTCTCCAACAAACCGAAATAAGCTAGTCAGTAAAGGGATGAATTCGTCGTTTTGACGTTAAATAACTTAGAAACTTTATTAAGGTTCGCATAACCTATGTTTTACAGAAAAGTTCTTACTTAATATTCGTGCGTTATTTTAAGTATTAGAAACACTTTTATAAATACAATCACAATTTGTTTTCCTTTCTCTTAGAGTGTGCTTTGACGTTATCAACAATGTTTATTAACCCATTTATGCCTAGCGTCTAGAAAAAAGGCCTTGGCAAACAGCGTAGACCCGGCGTCTCATCAGGGTCTACGCTGTTTGCTTAAAGGTATTTCTGTAAGAAATATTCTAAATATAGAAATTAATATACTAGACATCCCTAATTTTGGAAATAAATTGATCCAATTTAGAAGAATGGGAGAGTCCACGAGGCATAAATGGGTTAAACAAAGCGGTGCAATAATCACAAAACGTTTCCGCAAATACATTTACAAAGAATCGTACGATCTAACCAAGCGCATAGTTGATGAGTTCGCTATTTTTATGATATTGAAATATATTCAAACAATTTGTATATGTTGGTGATGGTGTTATGATTTGCGAATTCGTTGGTAAAAATGTACCTCTTAAAAATCTTTCAATGTTGTAACGGTATAATTTTGGGTATCAACTACGAACCTATCATTGTTATTAAAATACCATTCCCCGACATACACCATCACTTTCTCCCACTATTTATAACCATAAAACTGCTTTGTTAAAACACATTTTATACTACTTATTTGTTTGTACTGTAAATCCACATGTATATCAAGGACATTGTATGTTTTTGAAAAAGCAATAAAGTTGGTATGACAAAAAAATGGGTATTGCAGAGTACAACTGTTCAGAACGGCAAATCAACGTCACCACTGGCCCGCCCAGAGAGCACGATTACGGTGGACCACGCCTTCCCCATCGCGGATCCCATGGTTAACGTTGGTTCAATGGACATCAAGTATCCCCTCTCACACATCATCCTCGACTTGTCCGCTGTCGCATTCGTCGATTCCGTCGGCTGCAAGGTCCTCAAAAATGTACGGAATGCTATCTTTTGTTTCGTGGCGGTATGATTTGTGCCGATATATTAAGGGATTCAACATTTTAAATCTGAACGGTAGTAAACACGATAAAAATCTCGTTTAAATTCTTCTGTTAATACATTAAGTTAGTTTAGTAGAAACTCTTGCGTATTTAAGCAAAGTGTTATCTCTCATAAATCATATATAATATACAAATGTCATTATTACTGACTGCAACGTTCCAAATATTAATTATATTATTCTTAAATTAAAAAAAAAATAGCAAGCAAACACAATACGGTAACATTAATACACAGTTTTGTACGTTCCTGACAATTGAAATCAGTATAGGCAACATGTACCACGTAAGTGTACTTCTTACAAAATTATTGTGTTATCGTTTGTGTTTACTCTTCATAATTCGAATCCGGTTAGCAGTGTTTTTGTTTGATATGTACACGTTGCTGACCTAATTGTTTTCAGATGTCGAACCGAAAAAAAGTAAAAATTCATTATAATTATTTTCGTATGTGTTCAACAGATTATCGCAGAGTATGCTAGCGTGGACGTTAAAGTATGGATTGCTAACATCTCAGGTGAGTCAACAAGGCCGATAATAATATGAGCCTCGCTCTGTGAAAAGGGGGTTTAATGCATGAACGTTAAGTGTCGTCTCAGATTAGCCATTTTGACTCCGCACAGGCTTATCAGGGACGACACTTTCCGCCTAAAATGGATTTTTTGCTAAGAAGAGACTTTGGTTAAACGAAAAATATCATAAAAGTGGCAAGTGTAGTCCCTGATTAGCCTGTGCATTAAACCCCCGTTTTTCAGAGCGCGACTCATATAACAAAACTTACTTGATATGTACCAATAGGCGTTGGGATGAGGGCTAGTAGCCACGTGTCTGTCGAAGGAAAATTACATGCAAACATCCACGAATATGTATTGATAAATCATATCGCCAATTGGTGCAAAAAGGTACCATGTGCCATTTCATTTCAATGTCACGTGGTACCCTTTTGCACCAATGGGGCGATATACATGTGTTTTTATGACACACTATAATTATTTAAAACAACAAAATCNTTACTTCTGAAGATGAAATGATATCTTGACTGTTTACACTATTTTTAATTTCATGTGTTTAAGCTTATATAAAGGATTTGTTGAGCATTGCAATACCATTGCAGTTTATCTATTTTTGGTGCGACAAGAATTGTCGTGTTTAAAACCTTCAGTATATCATAAAACATTGTTTTTTTCCTTTGCAGATATCAGATATGCGCCTTTGATGACACGCTTACAGAGAACTGGGTGGCAAGACAACATACATACCGACGGAGCATATCTCGTTGTGTTAATCGTTAACAGGAGCGAGTTAACTATGGTCCGGTACATGAAAGAAAAACGACTACATTCATTTTCTTCCGAGATTGGGTACAAAGCAGTGGACAGTATAACAATTTCATTTGTGCAAAACATTCTATGACATTTATATACACATTTGTTTTAACCATTTCAAATGTATTCAACATTATGTAAACGCATTTGTATATTATCTGTTGCAATTTTGTATATTTTTCATCGACGTATTTTATATCAAACAACCTAAATGCATTTAGTTAACCCAGGTGTTATCTGTTCCTTTCTGTACATGTATACTGTTTACTGACAAAACACACATACACTGCTTGTAGTCGAATGACCTAGGACGAGAAAAGGTCACAGCTACATACACGTTAATGTCCGCAAAATGACCTGTGTCCATGCCATAACATTTCTGATTTTGATGTCATTAATTAAAATGCGTCATAGGCAGAGGGGGTAATCACGTGACAGTCAAGATGGCGACGTCCATGCCGAGAAAGGTAAAACAAATTGCGAGAGAGGACGTTGCCATATGGACTATCACGTTATTACCTCCTCTGATAAGAACGATTTTATTTATCAGAAATAATATGCAATAATACAATTCTTGATTGACCATATAGGTCGTGTATTGATCAAGCTTATTAAGTTGTTATTGTTCATGGTTAAATTATCCGAAAACAAAATGACAATGCTGTTATCAACTGCATTCTGCATAAAGTCCAAGAAAGAGATACTCAAAGGTAACACAATGGAATCGAAATCTCAATGGCGCTTCTTATATTCCGAAATATATTATAATCAGAAACTTTGGTTACTTGTTGTTGTTTTGTTTCGCAGTTTTTAACAGTATTTCAGTCTTATCACAGCGGTCAATTTGTTTAGTTTAAACCTATTAATTGAGCTCGATTGCATCGATAGCCTAAAGCTTATTTGAATCGCTCTCGAGTCCGTTTCCTGTGACTAGAACCAGTACTTTGTGTTTATGGGGGAGATCTAAAGAACGCTCCCGCAGTGGAGATCGAACCCGTAAACTCCCCGTCGCTAGGCGGACTATATCCACTACGCCACGACGACCTGTTTATCAACTACCACCTTTTCTGGACTAGTTGTGTAACCAGTACTAAGTGCACATACTCGTGTCGGTAACTGTCAACTGAAACCACTTTAATCAGATGTAGGGGAGAACGACCGAAGAAGGGATTTCATGACGAATCACCACACATGTTATGTGTCCGATCCTCTGAAATTTGTACAGCGCTCTACCAACTGAGCTAGACGAGAATTAATTAAAAAATAATATTCATTTTACGGGATACCATGATTTTTATAACCGTTGACAAAAAGTACTTCATTTCTTTAACCAGGGACGTTATTTCCGCGCGAAAGATACGTTCACATGCGAAGAAATACGAAAGGCGCCCAGATTAAATTTGAACAAACGTAATGACGAAAAATAGTAATTGAAACAGTTTCTTTATTGACGTATGTTTTAATAATGAGATCCCTGACGTGCGTGTATAAGATTCAAGAGTCTTGTTAATACTAGTTGGTTCAGTTTTCTTTTCTCGTCCTTAAGAGCGTTTAAAGAAGTATAACAGAGTTAACCTTCTGCTTCTGTAGACGGCGTTTGATTATTCCTCATATACCAACGTCAATTGGAGCAGAATCCGGAGAATTCTGCATCCATTCGTCACGTTCAATAAAGTTCACTTTCTCCTTTTTAAGAAACTGGATTGTCTGTCCAGATATGTGACTTAAGGCACTGTGCTGATGGAACAAAACTGACTTCCGACCTTCTGCAATCAGTTTCGGAACGTCATTTTGAAGAAACGACTTCAGTACCTTATTGATATAGAACTTGCTATTAACTTTAGTCCCTTGGTTGATAAAGCGAATCTCAGTTTTTACGTTATAAAAGACCCCAGAACAGGCCATGAAAGCTTTCGCGAAAGAGTTCCGCTTAACGAACTTTGTAGCTAACTGTTCCGCCTTTTATCCTGTAGCCTTTTCTGCATCGCCCGAACCACATATTTAGAACATTGCCTCATCAGAAGTAAAAAGTTCTTCCATCGTCCACCTTTTAACTTCATGCATAATTGCCATGATCTAGCTATCGTCTTCCTGAATTGCGCCATGTTAAGCTGATGAACTTTGCATTTTGTCTAAGTTTTGCTTCCAATATTTTGGTGATAATGTTATGTACATTCTCTTTAGAGATGCCTCACATGGACGACATCCAACATTGGGTCGGTGATTTAACTTTATCGTGAACTTTTTTTCATTAGCCCAAGGAAATCGAATAGCGCATTGCTTTCAACTCATTTTGAATACTACTATACGTGTGTTCAGTCTTCACAAATCCGCCAACTACCCGTTCCACTTTATCAAGAATTTTTCGACTCACCATGCTATAAATGAGTCGTGTTCTGAGAAAACTGGGCATAATGCATGTGCGTAAAGTGTCGTCCCAGATTAGCCTGTGCAGTCCGCACAGGCTAATCAGGGACGACACTTTCCGCTTTTATGACATTTTTCGTGGAAATGAAGTCTCTTCTTAGCAAAATCCAATTTAGGCGGAAAGTGTCGTCCCTGATTAGCCTGTGCGGACTGCACAGGCTAATCTGGGACGACACTTTTAGCACATGCATTATGCCCAGTTTTCTCAGAAGACGACACAAATGACGAAAAGCCAGCATTATGTTGAAACACCAAGATTATGATTGTACACGATAGAGTAAAAGCATTTTGCACGTTTTTTTTACACGGTACTGGGTAAACATTTATAGAAATTGTATTTAACTACTAGTACATGTATAACATGGGCGCCTCTCGTATTGGTCGGCATCTCAAATGTCATCCAATGCCACCGACGAACTTGCAACAAGTAACGTTGATGCCACAATAAAATTACGATATTAAAATACAAAGTAATTAATACTATTCAAGTTTACAAATATTCACGAGACATGCGTTTAAAGAGACATATTGCACTGAAGGTAAAACGGGCTTTAATGAAATATTTTCTTTTTGGCAATGCTCGATATTAACATGTTGTTTTCAACATAAAAGAATATTATATTATGTAGATTACTGTACAAATTTGAGTACTCTTAATGTATATTAAATATTTAAATAATTACTCCAAAGGTTTCACAAAATTTCTACGGTGACATAGAGGTGACATACACTCCCCTTTTTAAAATGCACTCCTTTTTATATATCGTTCTCACGACATACTAACTCGAGGAAACGACTTCCTAACTCTATGCCACCGTAAATTTTGGAATAGTATGGTCGGAATCGAACAGCTTGGTCATACAGTTGTAATTCGATAATAAATTATATCAATTAACCTTTTAATTCTACGTCTATCAACAGAAAGTGCGTTCCATTTCTACAATTCTACAAACCGTTTGGAATTGGCATTTCACTAATATCTAATGTGCGTCTATGCTGCAGAGTTAGCCTGAGACACAACTAAAACAGCGTGGCCTTGAATTTTTTCAAGGCATGGCGTTGGCAGATCGTTAACCCTTTGAGTGCTGGAACCGGATTTTGAAGGCCTTTGCAAACAGTTTGGATCCAAATGAGACGCCACAGAACGTGGCGTCTCATCAGGATCCAAACTGTTTGCTATTCTGATAGTGGTCTTAGTAAAAAAATCGAAGAAAATGCTAATTTTAGAAATTTAGCAGACGACATTTTAGCAGACAACAAATTACCCAGCATGCAAAGGGTTAACCACAGAGCCTTATTCATGTGGTATACGTATAATGTCGACCATTTGACACATTAGAGAGCTACAAACAGCCAATAACTCATGAGATTTTAATTAGACACAAGTTTTCAAAATGTGAGAAAACTCAGTATAAACATACGAAGACATGGCAGCGGTGACATATATTGTTATCAACAACGGTTTAACAGGATGACCCCATGGACCCATATCGGTTAAAAATCTGCAAATACATACCATACCATAAACGGTACGCAACGCCGGATTTTAGGTTCGCGTCTTTTTCTTATTGAGTGAAAATCAGTGAAATGCTCAACAAAGAGGTTTACTTCTTCTCAATCGTCGTTCTATTTATAGTCTGGAGGCAAGCATGCAAGTGGTGTTCTTCTAAATAGCCTCCATCTTCTTTCCGTACAGCTTTTCGTGTCGACTCACAGGTTCGTTTAGGGACTGGTGGTCCCTGCATTCATAGAGAATGCGTTCAGCCATTTGGTCGGCTTCTCTTAACATTTTTTACATGTTTTGAAAGGTTGCTGTAAGGCGACTCAGTTATTGGCTGCTACCACTTAAAGAAATGACAAAACATCTGTAAGAAAGACTATCTGGGAGTTTTGGCCAACTTTTCTGCTGATTATGTTTTCAGAATTGATGAAGGATTAAACCTCATCTCTGTAGTTAATGCTAAGGAGGCCTTTTGGAAATGCCTTTGTCTGTCACGCTACGCCTGAGTACAGGTACGCTCCCCAGCCCTTTCTTCAAGCGTTGCCAGCGTCAGAGCTTTCACTGTGATCGTCTATAATTGTGGTGAGATTGGGGACTGTGTTACAGATGGTGATATTTTCCCTAGAGGTGACAGATTGTTATGATCTAATAGCTATGTATAATGTATATCTATGTAATTTGGAGGCCTTCTTTACAAAATAAAATTGACTTGACTTATCAGTGCGGTTTAGGGGCTCAACATCTATACAATCTGCTTGCAGCTGATCCTGATGCTTCCTCGGCATTTCTTTTTTTTTGACAAAGCTAAATCGTTACAGTCTTTTCCTACCCCGAGGCTGTTCACTCTGCTGTGCATCAGGTGATCCTTTGATGAACTAGCGCGGTTGCACTTTACTGAAAAGATACTTATTTGTTAAAAAAAAATCACGATACCTATAGAAAAACTCTTACGAATGAGCAGGCTCTCCATTTTATCCATTAAAAATGGTGAACTATTTAAAAAGACATCCTTAAAAATGTAACCTGGGTCGCGAATGTGTTGATAGTATTCTCCCAACACGGATCTTAAAGGGACTGTCCCCTAGATTTTGGCATGTATTGAAGCATGTTATTAAATGCTCTATATTGATAAATTCAAACATTTGACCTAAAAATCTGCAGTTAAAAAACAAGAATACAATTTAAAAAGGGAAAAAAAAAGTAAACCTCATCAGGGCTCGAACCAGTGACCATCGGGGTCCTGGAGTAAAAACCAATTAGACCGCTCGGCCATCCTGACAAGTATGTACGATAGCCGTATTTTATACCATATATAAGCAATCCTCGTAGTTTTACAAAATATAGCGACAATAACAGAACTTTCCAAATTATTCAATCGTTTCGCGTCGAACGACGCTTTATGATTTTGAGGTTTTCAAATCGTCAAAAGATGCATATAATGGATATTTAAGAGCATTGTAAATGGTCAGTATTACTATTTCCTCAAAAATATCATAACAAACGCGAAAATTTGCGAATATGAAACAACTTTTTTTAATTTTGTCAATTTACCAATCTGTTGGACGGCCCCTTTAAAAAGTCACGTGGTATAGGCACCGTGCTTATGAGGTCTTTTAATGTCTAAGGCTTCATTAATTATCTCCAGTATACCATGTATACATGTCTTTGTACCCAAATAAACCCAGGTTTGTTTTTTACCGTTGCTCGGTTGTAAGTAAACATTTGTGCGATGGATCAACGGATCAACGCAAACAGGAAGAATGTTGATTAAAGTGTCCGACACTTTAGAGTCATTTATAGAAGAGGAAATCTGTGGGTGTCTGAAAACTTTGAGTAAACAAACATAATGCTTTCGGCTTAAAAAGAGGGTGTTCGAAAACTAAGAGTAATTTAAGCAATCAAACAACAGCACGCATGCGATGCTTATTAACATAGTCATAACGATGAAACGGCATTAAGATACCGTAGCACGTGTGTTTCTTGAAGAATATAAAAAATATATGACGTCATAGATTGTGGAAGTGACAAATGGAAAGTTGTTCACTGATGTAATCATTATAACGCAGTATTTGAAGTCAGTTTCAAAAACAACTCAACACGCTTTCAGATATGTATAACACCTCGGTTGTTATTGTAAAATTACCACTTTGGTGACACACATCAATCAATAATTCTTTCGGAGTCCCGGTGCTTACAAACAATAGCTGGTCGCCGTGGTGTTAACGATATATTTTCCGTCTAGCGACCGGAAGGTCACATATTCGATGTCCACTGTGAGAGCCTTATTTTAATCGTCCGCAAAGACACCAAAACGGGTTCTACCCATGAACGGTCTCAAAAGCGTTTCAATACGTCACAGGCTTTCGATGCAATCGAATAAATAAAATAAGTTAACAAATACAAGTTAAGTGTGACTGACGGTAACCTCGCGTTAAGAATAACCGCCGCCCACACGGAGGATACAGGGTGAATCCGCGTACAATCTGAAAATTGTCCAATGGTTTTCAAATATTTGCATAACGTTTACATTATATTCCAAATTATTGAGAAATCAATATACGTTAATAAAAAAGACAAAGAAAAGAACGAATAAGAATACCAAAATTGTTCAATTACCCGTATGACTTACCGGTATGGTAAGTCATATTGAAATTTTAGAAAGGCTTTCCCCAAAACGCCGTTTAGTTAAATAGTACTTTTATTACCTTTATACCATTAACAGATTGCTTATTAACTTCATTGTATGAGCATCGCATTACTCGAGATTGCTTGGCGTGATTCGTATTGTACTCACAACCTAAGACGTCATTAATATTGCACTTACAACCTGCGACTTCAAACATATTGATCTCAGAACCTTCGATTTCATTCATATTGCACTCACAACATGCGACGTCATTCATATTGCACTCACAACCTGCGACGTCATTCATATTGCACTCACAACCACCGACGTCATTCATATTGCATTCACAACCTTCGATGTCATTCATATTGCACTCACAAACTGCGACGTCATTCATATTGCATTCACGACCTTCGATGTCATTCATATTGCACTAACAAACTGCGACGTCAATTATATTGCACTCACAATCTGCGACGTCATTCATTTTCCACTCACAATCTGCGATGTCATTCATATTGCACTCACAAACTGCGACGTCATTAATATTGCACTCATAATCTGCGACGTCATTCATATTGAAACTCACAATCTGCGACGTCATTAATATTGCAATCACAATCTGCGACTTCATTCATATTGCACTCACACTCTGCGGCGTCATTCATATTGCACACACAAACTGCGACGTCATTCATATTGCACTCACAATCTGCGACGTCATTCATATTGCACTCACACTCTGCGACGTCATTCATATTGCACTCACACTCTGCGACGTCATTAATATTGCACTCATTATCTGCGACGTCATTCATATTGCACTCACAACCTGCGACGTCATTTATAATTGGACTCACAATCAGCGGCGTCATTCATATTGGCACTCACAATCTGTGAAGTCATTCATATTGCGCTCACACTCTGCGACGTCATTCATATTGCATTCACACTCTGCGACGTCATTCATACTGCACTCACACTCTGCGACGTCATTAAGATTGCACTCACAAACTGCGACGTCATTCATATTGCACTCACCCTCTGCGACGTCATTAATATTGCACTCACCCTCTGCGACGTCATTCATATTGCACTCACAAACTGCGACGTCATTCATATTGCACTCACACTCTGAGACGTAATTAATATTGCACTCACCCTCTGCGACGTCATTCATATTGCACTCACAACCCGTGACGTAGCAGCTTCATGCTCGATGGGATATTTTCTTGCATTTTAATATTTAATTATTAATCATTTTATTGCCTAAAAGATTGAACTACTTTCTTTAGTTAGATGACAATCTTTAAAGATGTCATGAAACATAAATATGCAAATTGGGCTAAATTGGATATATTGCTAATTTTGTGAATGGTTGANGCGTGATTCGTATTGTACTCACAACCTAAGACGTCATTAATATTGCACTTACAACCTGCGACTTCAAACATATTGATTTCAGAATCTTCGATTTCATTCATATTGCACTCACAACCTGCGACGTCATTCATATTGCATTCACAACCTTCGATGTCATTCATATTGCACTCACGACCATCGATGTCATTCATATTGCACTCACAAACTGCGACATCATTCATATTGCATTCACAACCTTCGATGTCATTCATATTGAATTCACGACCTTCGATGTCATTCATATTGCACTCACCAACTGCGACATCATTCATATTGCATTCACAACCTTCGATGTCATTCATATTGCACTCACAATCTGCGATGTCATTCATATTGCCCTCACAAACTGCGACGTCATTAATATTGCACTCATGATTTGCGACGTCATTAATATTGCACTCACAATCTGCGACGTCATTCATATTGCACTCATAAACTGCGACGTCATTCATATTGCACTCACAATCTGCGACGTCATTCATATTGCACTCACAATCAGCGACGTCATTCATATTGCACTCACAACCTTTGATGTCATTCATATTGCACTTACAACCTGCGACGTCATTCATATTACACTCACAACCTTCGATGTCATTCATATTGCACTCACAATCTGCGATGTCATTCATATTGCACTCACAAACTGCGACGTCATTAATATTGCACTCATAATCTGCGACGTCATTCATATTGAAACTCACAACCTGCGACGTCATTAATATTGCAATCACAATCTGCGATGTCATTCATATTGCACTCACAACCTTCGATGCCATTCATATTGCACTCACAAACTGCGACGTCACTCATATTGCACTCATAATCTGCGATGTCATTCATATTGCACTCACAAACTGCGACGTCATTCATATTGCACTCATAATCTGCGACGTCATTCATATTGAAACTCACAACCTGTGACGTCATTAATATTGCACTCACAATCTGCGACGTCATTCATATTGCACTCACAACCTTCGATGTCATTCATATTGCACTCACAATCTCGATGTCATTCATATTGCACTCACAAACTGCGACGTCATTAATAGTGCACTCATAAACTGCGACGTCAATTATATTGCACTCACAATCTGCGACGTCATTCATATTGAACTCACAATCTGCGATGTCATTTATATTGCACTCACAAACTGCGACGTCATTAATATTGCACTCATAATCTGCGACGTCATTCATATTGAAACTCACAATCTGCGACGTCATTAATATTGCAATCACAATCTGCGACTTCATTCATATCGCACGCACACTCTGCGACGTCATTCATATTGCACACACAAACTGCGACGTCATTCATATTGCACTCACATTCTGCGACGTCATTCGTATTGCACTCACACTCTGCGACGTCATTCATATTGCACTCACACTCTGCGACGTCATTAATATTGCACTCATTATCTGCGACGTCATTCATATTGCACTCACAACCTGCGACGTCATTTATACTGTACTCACAATCTGCGACGTCATTAAAATTGCACTCACAATCAGCGGCGTCATTCATATTGGCACTCACAGTCTGTGAAGTCATTCATATTGCGCTCTCACTCTGCGACGTCATTCATATTGCATTCACAATCTGCGACGTCATTCATACTGCACTCACACTTTGCGACGTCATTAATATTGCACTCACAATCTGCGACGTCATTATTATTGCACACACATACTGCGACGTCATTAATATTGCACTCACACTCTGCGACGTCATTCATATTGCAATCACAATCTGCGACTTCATTCATATTGCACTCACAACCTGCGACGTCATTCATTTTACACTCGCACTCTGCGACGTCATTCATATCGCACTCACGTCTGCGACGTCATTAATATTGCACTCCCAAACTGCGACGTCATTAATATTGCACTCACACTCTGCGATGTCATTAATATTGCACTCACAAACTACGACGTTATTAATATTGCACTCACAATCTGCGATGTCATTCATATTGCGCTCACACTCTGCGACATCATTCATATTGAACTCATACTCTGTGACGTCATTCATATTGCACTCACAAACTGCGGCTTCATTTATTTTGCACTCACACTCTGCGACGTCATTCATATTGCACTCACACTCTGCGACGTCATTAAGATTGCACTCACAAACTGCGACGTCATTCATATTGCACTCACTCCTGCGACGTCATTAATAATGCACTCACCCTCTGCGACGTCATTCATATTTCACTCACAAACTGCGACGTCATTCATATTGCACTCACACTCTGCGACGTAATTAATATTGCACTCACCCTCTGCGACGTCATTCATATTGCACTCACAACCCGTGACGTAGCAGCTTCATGCTCGATGGGATATTTTCTTGCATTTTAATATTTAATTATTAATCATTTTATTGCCTAAAAGATTGAACTACTTTCTTTAGTTAGATGACAATCTTTAAAGATGTCATGAAACATAAATATGCAAATTGGGCTAAATTGGATATATTGCTAATTTTGTGAATGGTTGAAAACGATAGAAAAAGTCTTTATGAGGCGACCATTTAGATTGGGGACATCTTTCTGGTCGAAACATGTTTGTCCGTTGTTATTTGCTTTCAAATGAATACGAGATGAACTCTACATGTACAATTAAACCGTATAACCGTGTACCCGTTTGTGGACAAGGTCTTTTGTCATATAGTATCATTTTAAACTGTAGAAAAAAGCTCAACAAGCAAAGCATATCTACAAACCACATTTATTGAACTAGAAATTTCTTGCTTAACCGGTTCTTTTCGATATTTAAATTGAAATACGAAAAGCGCGTAATCTAAAATCAACATCACGCTTGACGTTCACTAATTTGAATTGCATAAGATGTCAATGTAGTGTATACATACATGACATGTCAATTAGCTCACTATTGAAGTCGGTTATCTTTTGTGTGTGTTTTTTTGTGATCGGGAGAATCTTCTTATAACACATACTGACTGAATGTACATGTCTTTCGCGTGACTATTATATTGGTTGTTCATATCAACGAATTTCATACTAAGAATATGCTTTCAAGAATGCTTTATTGAAGGTTGATTTGTCAGGTTTTAAGAAAGGGAAAGCTAGAATTATTAACAATGGCGTGAATTGGCAATATACCTATAGGGTATACAATGTGGACATACC
Organism: Dreissena rostriformis; assembly: GCA_007657795.1. Lineage (NCBI taxonomy): Eukaryota > Metazoa > Mollusca > Bivalvia > Myida > Dreissenidae > Dreissena > Dreissena rostriformis. The sequence continues at coordinate 62,069 of VMBQ01004551.1, forward strand.
ACGTTGTACGTGACGTCATTGTGTGGGCTAATGCGATCATTAATATTTGCTGCGTTAATAATTTGAAAAGCTGTGTAAGTATCTTGTTTTACCCGATTTTGACACATTAAGATTTTGCTACGCTGAAAAATAAGCACTACCCCCACATGTTTAATATTGTGGTAATCAAATATATAATTGTGTCTATCAAAATAATTTGCATCGAATGTGTACACGTGTGTATGTCAGAGTTTATTTACAGGTCATCGCCGATTCTCCCCGACTACCTTATGTGCTGACCTGTCCATTTGCATCGAATGATATACTACACTATATATATGGTGACAAATATATCTTTAATCGGGGCTACTGCGAGGGGTAGTGCTCGACGTTCCCGTGGCATGGGATTTATTCTGTCAAATCGAATATAAAATTAGATACATACATGTACCCAGCTGTAAAAGTTTACAATTTGCGGAGTATATTTTGCCTCACGCGCTAGCCTTAAATTCATTACCACGTGAAATTGCCACACTGTTATAGTAGTTAGCGAAACACTTAAGAGTACACAACGCTTTTAAGTGTTTGCAATGAATCGGACCCCTGTACATTTTAGCCACTCGAACTTGTAGTGTAAAGTGCATAACCTCATCGCACTTACGCAGTCTGGTCAGGAGCTACCCTGTCCGCTAACTAGACCACGAAGCCTTGCGTGACCTAATGGCGGACAGCGTAGGTTCTGACCAGACTGCGCGATTGTAGTGTAAAGTGCATAAAGAGCTGACCTGTCCGCAAACGAGACCACGAAACCTTGCGTGACTTGGGCCTGGGTTAGATCTACGCTGGCCGCATATGGCATGAGACCCATTTTCGCATGATGCGGCTCATACTTAAGAAAACACTAATAGTTCTTACTGATTTACAGTTCGATGAAATTTCAATTGATTTTGGCCGAATGCAAGTGGGTCGTAATCCTAAGGCTCACGCAATGTATCTTGTGTATTGTATAATTATATATATAGGGACGTTTTACGTTATATACGTATGCCAATGTCATTGCAATGAACAGAACAGAGCAGAATAGTTTATTTAGTAAATCAAGGCCACAGGCCCATAATACATAACACAATAACACAATATAATAACATTTCAAAGTTGTGCCATATGTTTCTATAGATGTAAAATAATACTGTTATTGTTTAATAGCATTGTGAAAAAAATCTGTAAATGTCTCTCCAGATGAGTACCACGAATATAAATATAAATGTCTTGTATCACGATACTTCATACATACTTTACTATATCACGATATACGAACATTATGAATCACCATAAAAAACAACAACAATATAAGCGGTTATCATACACACTGCCATGCTTCCAATAATCCTTTTATATACATCAAATATAAAAAATGGCTTTAAACTTAATTTATTGTAAATGGAAAATATTCTTTAAAACAAACAAAACATGTTATTCACAGCATACATGTATACATTCAATATAATGTCAAACATTTACATAAGTCCTCCTGCAAATTACCACGCATCAATGAATTTATGTTATTCTATAAATGTTCACAGGTAGATATTTAGTGTTAAAATAAACCCAAGAACTCCATCATAATCGCACGTCATTTATCTGAAAAACAGGAAACAAACGTGGCGTAATATACATTATAACTAGGGACGGGGACGAATTCTGAAAAAGATATTCGAATAAATGTTTGTCATTATTCGAATTTATTCGAATATTCGATTTTAAAACCTTATATTTAAAGCCCCATTACTACTTAAAATCAACGAAAAGTTCGTGCAATATTTCGCAAAATAAAATTAAACAATTAAAAATCAGTGTTCCTTATAGCAATTGCCAAATGTTAAACTCCAGATGTGGTCTGATAACATAGATGTTTGTAGATATAAAAAGGTATTTTTTGTCATAATTAATTTCAGTTAACGATATTTATTCATACGACACATGAACACTAACATGGTACCATTTAAGTGTTCGTGTGTCGTATGAATAGATACACATGTATTTGTAGGAAATTAAAATGGAACTAATTGTGTCACAAAAAGATAAAAACGAGCATTTTGTATCTACAAACATCTATGTTACAGGACGACATCTAGCGTCGACATTTTGGATATTGCTTAAAGGAACACTGATTATTTATGGGGTAACTTTATTTTATGAAACATTGTACGAAATTGTCGTTGATATGTAAGTATTAATGGGGCTTTACATGTCCGAACTTACGATCGTCCGGAGCAAAGTACTGTTCCTGATGACCAAAAATACCACTATAAATCGTATCTTATACGCAGCTTTGAAAAACGGGATAGACTAATATTTTTTTAACGACAATTGATTTTGATTACACTTATAACTGAACAAGTTCAACCAATTATATAAACAGCATTAACCTGGTACTAATGGTACTTACAAACTATTGGTACTAAAATGGAGTTTTTACCAAGTTTGAAATGAACACATACACGTCATGCAAACTAATTCGAGCGTTTGAAACGAAGAGACAATATGAAAAACATTTTGTAATTGAGTCAAATACCCCGCCCCCACCGCCAAAAAAGATAAAAAGAACAAGCTGATGAACGAAGGATATTGTATTGTGTGATTTGGAGCAAGATACATAAACAGACACCGTTTTACAGAACATAACAGAACAGATTTTATTTGCGACTTAAGAATATACAGCTCATCGTCAAAAAATAATAAAGCAATAATAAATACACACTACATATGCAACAAAATAACATTTGTTTACAAATATATAAATACATTTTTGTGAGAATGTATTATGTAAGGGAAAGCTCTTTCGGCTTTAACAAAGTTAGGTAAATGTTTTAAAATCCGTAATTGATTAAGAAAAAATACATACCGTTTCGCTTATTGTCTTCACTTCGTCCAGCTTGCCATTGACTTTGTCTTCCTTTCCATTGACATTGTGGTTCTCCACCTCTTCGCAAGCAGCCTTAACCGCGTCGTCTATCGTCAGGAAAATACAGTCCTTGTTAGCGGGAACTATCTCCAATTCTTCGAAAATATTCCAGATGTCGTCTGCATAAGGAAGAATAAGGATTGGTTATATACTTATATCATGTATATCAATAATGTATGCATTATGAGTAATAATAGATTTAAGGTTTTATCTTTCAAGGTAGAAATACTATTGTAAATGATTCTTAAAAACAGAAACATGCATTATATGTTTTTCGAATAAGTTTTCTTTGTTTCGTTGCTAGATCACGATAATTTATACAGTGATCTGAATGTCCTGAATGACATAACATTTAAGATAAACTAACGGTATGTACATTATCTTCATAATTTCATACATTCCGCGGAACATAAGAAAACTTAATAAAGAACCCATTTTTCAGACAATATCAATGCTTAAAATGCAGGCTGTCAATGCACAGACAATCTATATATTTGAACTCTGATGTCAGAAAACGAGGCTTAATGCATGTGCTTAAACGTCCGCACAAGCTAATCAGCGACGAAATTTTCCGCTTTTATGGTATTGTTGTGTTTAAAGGAATTATCTTTTTAGCAAAAATTCAGTTTAAGTGGAAAGTGTTGTCTCTGATTAGCCTGTGCTGATCTCAACCAAAGAGTAGACAAATTTTAAACTGGCTTAAACCAGTGTGTTGTAAAGTCAAGTTTTTAATGGAAATGCTTACCAGAAACATTGGCCATCCACACTTTAACGTCAACAGCAGCGTATGCCGCTATCAGCTGTAAGTAAATTAGCACACCATATTTGTCCATCACAGTAACGCAGCGTGCAATCATTTTTATTTGTGTAATTGATCTTTACTGTCTCAATGCGAAAGGCCAAATCTTTTATAACGTAGCATATTTTGTACTAGTTTGGTGAAAGTAAAAGCAACACGAATGCTTTCCTAAGTTTGATGATACGTTAACATACATTTGACATATAGTTTATGTACAGAAGTCTACTCTATATTTACTTAAGCACAAGTTTTCAACACAAGTCAACGCCCAATCAAACGCATGTTTATGAAATACAGAGACATCTGAAAGCATATAACTAAGGTGTTGTTACGGAATGACTTACGTTTTTGGTAACTTTGCAGCAAGCGTTGTTAAGGAATGACTTACGTTTTTGGTAACTTTGCAGCCAGCGTTGTTAAGGAATGACTTACGTTTTTGGTAACTTTGCAACCAGCGTTGTTAAGGAATGACTTACGTTTTTGGTAACTTTGCAGCCAGAGTTGTTAAGGAATGACTTACGTTTTTGATAACTTTGCAGCCGACGGTGTCGACAAAGGAGACACCAGACAGGTCCAGGATAATGTGGGACAGCGGGTACTTGAACACCATCGGGTAGACATTCTGGGGGTCAACGACTGGAAATGCGTGGTCCACTTCAATGACGCTTTCCGGCCTTTCGAGGCTGTCAGTGGAGGCGTTAGTTTGCTTGCTGTTATTGCTCTAAAAAGATAGTTTTGTCTATAAAGTGTTGTGTAGAAATAGTTTGACTCCTTCAAACATTATAAGTACGTTACAAAATAACACAAGAAAACTAAGAGTATGTTTGTATCGAAGGATTGTACCTTTATACAACACAAAGCTGCCCTTTGAACAATCAAATGCAGGTATTATTATTAAGTTGGAAAGCATTTTCTAATAATCAACATTGTGTTGCTACTTTTGCAGTAGGTGCACTATTGCGAATGTATGATCCAAGGGAAAAATGACATCAATGTCCTCTGCGCAAAGGGATATGGCTACGGTACGCGTAAACATGGAAACTTACGGCTAGACTGTTGCTGCTGGCCATGTTCGATCGCCGGATGTGCTTCTTCAAGGCCTCGGGCTTGATGGTTGCTAGGCGATACACCTCGCTCGTGAAGAGCTCACCGTTGGCGTAGTAGATTGGGAAATGGTAGCCGATCACCTTGATCGTGTTGTGCACCATTGTCTTCAATCGTGGAGTGTTACAATTAATAGGTGTACCATGCACTATTATTAAGAATCATACTAGTATTTAGATGTATGTGACATGAAAATTATAAAAGTCATTTTAAACATCCGCATGAAAATGTTAAACTAGTACATGTCGCGAACACTGAGCTAAATATGCTTATAAGTTTATCAAGCACAACACAGATCTCTTATAGGATTAAATGACGGCATGTAAGTATACAGCTCGTTCTTATTGTCCGCTTTAAATTATGTTCTAGCCTGTACCCGTGTTTTGTTGGGCTTTAATGGCAATGCGTGTGCATCTTATTTGTATAACTGCATGGCATAAGTACAAACAATGATCGATAATTGTATATCGATATACTGGTGAACATTTCAAAGCTTAAAATTAATATAACAACACCACCACATACCCGGATGTAGTACTTCGGGTCTCTGTACACCCTCTCGTCTGATACCTTTGCCAGGTGCGCGGGTTTGCCCCTGTTAACCAATCAAAAACGGCGCATAACTTAACATGGTGGCCAAAATGTTTGACATATCGAATCAATGGTTTACGTTAATTAAATTGTGTTAATTAGAATATTTAAAAAAACAAAAACATAGCCTCTTAACTCGCATCCATCTATGGTTCGGGCATTCAGTGTTATAAGGACTAGTGCAATTAATAACTTGTGAGTCAAAAGAAACAACATAAGTAGACCTCATCTGCAATATTAACTTTCCAAAGGTAATTATTGATAAACAGTCAAAACTGACCTAGCGGTCAACTGAGAACAGCGGTCAACTGTAGACAAGGGTCAGTCTGGATTCCCCACGACGAAAATCATTCTTTATAACTTGAGAATAACGGTCACATTTCTATAACGGCCAACGGCCAGTATATTTTACTCCGAAAGTCATTTTTGAACTAAGAACACCAGTCACGAGTCAGTCGTTTGTCAATTCGTCCAGAACGCAAATACGTACACTTGTGTCCTCAGTACCACTGTGAAAAAGGAGAACACGTTGCCGATCAGGAGCCCGAAGTCAACATGCACAAGGGTCGTGATGAGGAATGTCACCACCCAGATGAACTACAATGGTAGAAGAAACACTGAGTTACTATGCGTGCATCAACGTGGCCATTAATAAAATTACTTAAACTTCATTAAAATGGCTCCGGCTTATCTGACTGTGCTGTTTAATATAGTTTGTATATGATCATGCCATGAACTAGTATTTATTGATGACCACTTGCATGCATTTTGTTTGTATAAATATATTCAACATACATAGGTACTCATGGACTGTTATGTCTAATATATCTTGAATAAACCAAACCATACATCGGACTGTGCTGTTTGATACGACAAGAAATATATTTTGTTTGCTATGGAATCATAATTGGTCGGTAAATTGTTAATTAATTGTTGAAACAATGTTTTACAAATACAAGAACTATGGGATAAAGAACTACGTCCTAATGAATGAAGGGCGTTGCATAATGTTAATCAAAGTCTTTACGTTAATGTAGGTTTGTGAAATGTATACATTGCTTTTCATAGATAATAAATTATATAAGTGTATAAGTATAATTATAAATTTATTAAACGTATTAGCACTCTAATGAACTTCGTGCAATATCGCCTTATTAGGTACATCTCCGTTACTCCGAACGTTGTTCGAGTATGTGCGGAAAACAACGAATATTCGATAAATATCGCTATGACATACTAAATGTAGGTCCCGAAAGTTATAGATAATAAATAAAACAAACATGGCCGACACCGTATGTGAAAGGTTGGGTCGTTTTAATTACTATTAACTTCGTGGGTATAACAGATTGGAACGTTGGCACTTGGAACACATAAGCCTTTGTAACTTTAAACAAAATCATCTCAGTTAGTGATTACTTATTTAAGCGATCAAACGTTTTTGTGGCAAGATAATATAGAAACCGGTTCAAACGTAAATTGTATGTACCATTAGATTCTTCAATATAATTATTCATTTTCAAAGCAGTTATTACTAAACTTACAGTGTCGTTTTAATAGGCATACTTTCAAATAGGTTAGTACGTGACCTATTCAATCCAACGCATTCTATTCACCATACGCATTCGTTGATATAAAAAATACCAACGAGCGAACTATATGTACATCAATAAACTTAATACCACACACGTGTTGGCATATTTTGAACACATGGACACCACATTCGTGTGGGTTGTTACACAACCCGTTTTGTTAAAATACGACAAAACGTCTGCAACAACAAAATATAGTAACATTAAATGAGACGCGCTCTGAAAAAAGGAGGTTAAATGCACGTGCGTTAAGTGTCATCCCGGATTAGCATGTGCAGTCCGCACAGGCTAATCAGGGACGACACTTTCCGATTTCATGGTATTTTTTGTTTCAATGAAGTTTCCTCTTATCGAAAACACAGTGTAGGCAAAAAGTGTCGTCCATGATAAGCCTGTGCGGACTGCTTATCTGGGACGATACTTTACGCACATTCATTAAAACCCCTTTTCACAGAGCGAGGCTCAAATACTTTTAACAACAATCCCAATGGTACTCACGCAGTCGTATTTGGATGTCTTCCAGACTTTCGGTAGCTCCAGCAGCTGCAAGACCAATGTTCGGATGGCCACAACGATAATCGCAGACAATACGCACTGGAATACAAAGAAAGCATTGTTATTGCACGGCGTTCTGTGAAAAGGAGGTTTAATGCATGTGCGTTAAGTGTCGTTCCAGATTAGCCTGTGCAGTCCCCTAAACTGGATTTTCGTCAAGAATAGTCTTCCTTAAAACGAAAAATACAATAAAAGCGGAAAGTGTCGTCCCTGATTAGCCTGTGCGGACTGCACAGGCTAATCTGGGACGACACTTTACGCACATGCATAAAACCCCTTTTAACAGAGCGCGGCAAAATTAAATGGCGCACCGACAATAGTCGTGTATTTCGAAATTGGTGTTAAGATACATGTTTTGAAATATGCCGACATAGGGCTCACTAAAACGAACAGGTCGTACCGTATGCTTCTATAAATAATAATAATAATAATAATAATAATAATAATAATAATAATAATAATAATAATGTATAATAATAATGTANGCCCCACCCCAACCCCTATAACTTTTGACCCAGGGGTCAGATCAAAATTCCAAATAGTGCAGGGTCGCACATATGCTCATAGCTACCATGTGTGTAAGTTTCAAGGTTCTAGTGCTAATAGTGTAGGAGGAGATATTGGCCAGGACGGACGGACGGACGGACAGACGGACGGACAGACAGACGGACGGCGGAGATCACCACAATATCCCCACCTTTTTTTTAAAAAGTGTGGGGATAAAAAAATGAACTATACAGTTAAATGTCCTAATAACTTCCTTATCAATTCCGACGACGTGGACGACAACGAAGTCTTCATTGATAATACAAAATATGCAAAATATGACACAAAAATCAAGCTTACAAAATAAAATCACATCAGACACATCACAACAAAGTATTAACATTTGTGTGTAGGTATTCTTTAAATTTTATTTTGAATGTTGTATTCGAAGACACTTGTTGGATGCTTATTGGAATGAAATTCCATACAGTTCGTGCACGACACGAAAACGTTCGTTTTCCATAATTTGTGCTAAACGGAATAGATGATTATATCAGTGTGGGTGGTGGATCTAAGAGCATAGATCTCACACGCATCAATAATGTCAAGATTGACGCGGATCCTCGAATACCAAAGGGGAGGGGAGGGTGGGGGTCGTTCAGAGTTCCATAATATATTTGAAGCGACACTATGCATGTGGAAACATAGTCACCCAGGATATCAACATTTCCAGGGATTCGCCACGACAAACAAGAACAGCTTGAAAGGGACCTTTTAACGTTTTGGTAAATTGACAAAATTGAAAAAAAAATCATTAATTTTCGCTGCGGTTTATGATATTTATGAGGAAATAGTAATACTGAACATTTACCATGCTCACAAATATCCATTATATGCATTTTTTTTTAATTTAAAAAACCCTGAAAATTATAAAGCGTTGCAACACGAAACCATTGAATTATTTTGGGAGTTCTGTTGTTAGCGTTATATTTTGTGACACTACGTGGATTTCTTATGTTAAGTATAAAATACACCACTCACTGTCTGAGCACAACGGAGTCCGGGTACTGCCATCTATAATCTCGCCGTTCTTTTATCAAGGGCGACATACGACACACGAAGCGATACAAGATATTTTGCGCGACACACGAAGCGACACACGATATTTTCGCGATACTCAAAGCGACACACGATATTTTGCGCGATACACGAAGCGACACANTAATAAAAGAGTAAATTTGTTTTAATAAGGCCAGTTTAAAGTTAAGTTTACGACATACACTGTTTAAATAAGTATGTATTTGCAATACGACAATGCCTTACACAAATTAAAGAACATATTACTAATATAAGTAGTAATACACTATTATTCGTTTAGTTGTTTACATTATAAAATAAATTACTACTTTAAATTACATACACAACTTATAAATTGAATGGTTACTTCTCTTAGATTTATTTTTCAACCGAAACCGTAATTTAGCATGACGAATCGCTCAGACTTATTTGACAGCCTAATTCGTTAACTATAGAAAGAGTACCTACATTCTTTCATATAAAACTTTAGTAAATATGTACAAGTGTACAACATGCATGAATATAATATAATATATTGAAAATAAAATTTTGCATATTAAAAAATAAATAAAAATATAAATAATACTTTAACTTACATTTGGAAGGGCCGTGAAGAGCTGACCAAGCACCAGGATGACTATCATCACCAGTGCGGCAGAAAATAGACTTGCAACCTATACGTATATAATATAAAACAAGATTTTAAGAATCAGTAAATACACGTTTGTTGTATGTGACTTCATATTTAGTAAAGTATGTTCAACCTGAACAGTGTTCAAGCGCAAGGATGTTGATTAACTGTGCAAAGTCATGTAAATGGCCAGCTCCAATATGTATACAAATCTACCAAAGTAACGTAACCAAGATCATGTGCGTTGAATTTAAGTGATGGCTGCATTTGACATTAAAATTCGAAATTGGTGAATCATTTCCTGACCTGTGTTCTGCCGCCGGCGGATTCCTGGACCGACGAACCGGAAACGGAAGCGGCGCATGGGAAGCACGAGAAGAACGAACTGAAGACATTACTGACGCCGTACGCAATTAGTTCCTGTAAATAATAGGATATATATGAGCCTGGAGTTAATACATGTGTAGTCATAACGTTGTATTACTTGCTTGTTTGTTAATTTGGGTTTTACGGAAATGCAACACAATATGTCCATCTCTTGCCGTGTACACACGGTGACCGTTCAAAGTCATTGAGTATATTATTTAACAAATGTATGTTAACCGGATGCAAATTATTATCAGGATGTCAATTAATCAATGTATAGTCATATATAATTAATTCATTCATGTATTTAAAAGGATAAATAAACCTCTTCAAAAATAATGTAAACCAACAATTAATTGTTCTTAACAGAAAGAGCGTTAACTTCTATGGTAAATGACGAAATTCGGTTAATACTTTCCAAGGTCAGTCTCGAGATAGAATGTAAATTAACGTGTTAAATGTGTATCCGTATCCTCCCTTGGGAGCGTGTCATCACACAATATGTGAGTTTGCATTAATAAGTAACTTACGAATTTTCTTTCTAATTAGTAAATGCCAATTATTATTGCATCAGTGTGTACAATCCGTAGTCTGATTGTTTCATTCATTTATAGATGTAAATGCTTTGCTTTGCATTGACACAATATGTGCGTTTGCATAAATAAAATACTTACGAGTTTTCTTTCTATTTAGGGATTGCCAATTATTTCATCATGTGTAAATATGTGTCTTGATTGTTTTATTCATTAACAGACTTAATTGCTATGCTTTGAACTGACCGTTCCAAGGTGATGAGCCCTGTTTTATTAATTGGTCACTTAAATTAATTATGTCTCGTTCTGAGAAAACTGGGCTTAATGCATGTGCGGTAAGTGTCATCCCATATAGGTAAATCAGGGAAACACTTTCCGCTTTTATGGTATTTTTCGTTTAAAGGAAGTCTCTTCTTTGCGAAAATCCTGTTAAGGCTGAAAGTGTTGTCCCTGATTAGACTGAACAGGCAAATCTGGGACGACACTTTACGCTCATGCATTAAGCCCAGTTTTCACAGAAAGGGGCTGAATTAAAAGACCTTTTTCTGATGCTAAGAATGATCTCCTGCTAATGCTTCTGGAGTTTCACTTTGTTTTATATACGACAAAACATAATTTTACCTTTATTTTACTTATTGTTGATGGTAGAGTTGTTGGATGATTGTGTTGTTTATTGTATTGTTGTTTGAATGGTTTCTATAATTTGTCTGTGGAAGATGATGGAAATGTGATCGTGTTGTTGTTGTTGTTGATGATGATGATGACGGTTGTGATGGTGATAATTGTTTTTTAATGATGACGATGATGATGTTTTTATGATGATGCTCGTGATGTCGAAGATGTGGAAATTCAATTTGCTGCTGTTATTAGAGGAGGGCAACTATTGAAATAATACCTGATTCGAGTTTATTGTGTATTTGTTTCTCTTTGCCATAATGGCTGCAAGCGAAACCGACTGGGCGAAGGAGATGATAGCGATGACGATAATTTCCGTAAAATACATGTCTACACCGTGGAAGTTCGGAACGCTGGGAACCGGGAATCTGAAAAACAGAGTTCAAACAGGATATGTAAATTACATGTCTACAGTCAATCTCCACGCAGAGTTGTCGTTCCTTGCTCTCACATACATGTGTAACCGGTGAGCAAGAGATTGGTCTTAAGGTTGTAAACGTTCAGTTTCCGACGTAGATATCCCCTTTTGTTCGTTTGAGAGGTCATACGATTCTATTGGCTCGCTGAAACCAGAGTCTTTTATTTGTATGTTTTGAAGGCTACTGCAAAACAAGGCACAATTTGTGTGGAACATTTAGACTTTTGTTATGGAACCTTAAACCTAAAACTATATGTGCCACGCTCCATGAAAAGGGGGTATTCGTTTAAAGGAATTCTCTTCTTCGCGAAAATCCAGTAAAGGCGGATAGTGTCGCCCCTGATATGCCTGTGCAGATTACACAGGCTACTATGAGACTACACTGTAAGCACATGCATTAAACCACCTTTTCACAGAGCCAGGCTCACGTATATTGGGTACTTACCCACTGGGAATTTTACCGACGATAACGACATTGTACTTCTCGTTGAACTTTCCAAAATGGGAGGCAACTGTACCCAGTACAACCTGAGAAAATAAACTGTGTATGTCATTCAATAAATTCGTTAACGGTTAGCATTTAATACACGCTTACTTAAACATAATGCTGTATTCATCTGTTAGTATTTTAATATATTGTAAGCATATAAGTGTGCTTTGTTCTTCCCTATTTGACGGATAGCCTAGGAAGACTTAAAATAAGAAAGCACGTGAAATGTGTATGAATAGGTAAGTCTCACTTTGAAATAAAAAATCGAGGTCGTGTTTGTACATGTTGAAAGGAGGTTGTAGTACAGATATTTTCCTCGAGATGAAATGGGCAATAACGCTCGTGTTATTGGCATACTTTGTCCATAGTCCGAAAAATCACCATGTTTTGCATTTCTTTCGGAAAGAAAGCACAAACACGCTTGTGGGTGTTCTTAAATCTAGACCGTTTTTGGAATGCTATGGTGATAAAACCTTTCCATGAGCTGTGCAAGTTTGGTCAAGACCGGATGAAACGAGGAGGCCACGATGACCCTTAAACGCTCACATTAAGTTCGTAAAACAGTTGTCGAAGATTTTTTTTTCATTGCAAAATTTTATTTACTCCGTAGAATATTACAAACATACGTAGAATATTACAAACATACGTAGAATATTACAAACATACGTAGAATATTATAAACATATATACACAGCTTTTCATACAGTATTATGAATTTCATAAACGGAATATTTCATGTACAGCTATTTGATGGGGACATCAACATACATTCATATAATAATATAATTGTGTTATATATCAAGTGTTTTACAACAAAAAACACAAGCTTGTACAATACAAACTAAATCAATGTTGAATATAGATATGTATATCATTTATCATACATTTATCATAACATATTGCACATAAGAAAAATAAGTAGTAAGTGCTGAAGTTCATTGTAAAAGAAAACTGATAATGCAGAGTTTACAAAAAAAACTAACGTGATAAACATTATTTATATTTTGTGTTACGATTAATAATGTCGTTACATTATTAGATAACAGGAAATATTTTACCAAGGGACCAGATTTTTAATTCTTCATCAGATTTGACTTCATTACCTAGTTGTTTTACTTCACGTTACCCAGCAATAAAGTTGGCCTAGATTTAGTGGAGACAAACCTACAGACTAAGTTTCGGTGTAATAAGGTCACACATGACACTTGAAGAGCATGTATAAGGTTCTTCTCAGATTTTACCTGATGACCTAGTTTTTTACACTACTTGACCCAGATTCCAACCTTTATTTTGTGAAGATTAACATTCTGACCAAGTTTCATCAAGATTTAATCATCAATGTGGCTTTGAGACTGCTAACAGGGGCTTAACTTAGATTTAACTAAGTGACCTACTTTTATAACCGACCGCTTTCACCAAGATTTGAACTTCGTCTAAACAAATTTATTAAGTGTGCAAATTAATTATGAGATTTCTAAGACTTAAATCGTGGTTACATACCGGTTCAAAGCGACCAAAGGGTGCGTTTAATGTATTAGGCGAGACTTTTAATTACCTGACATTTCCTTTTAATGTAATAATCACAGGATACGCATAGAGGTAATTAATTATGCAAATTCCCAATTATCGGGTGCGTTCAGTATTTAAATAAAGCCTGTTTTTAGGATGCGTTTTGGTTTCGATGATCAGACTCGTTGCCCACAATAAGAAAGACTTTTGACTTGATACATGTCTCGGCATAGGGTAACTTTCAAATGTATACCATTGCCTTATTTACTTGACAAGAAACTTAAAGGATTTGACGAACAAGCGATTCGATTGTGACACACCTATGATTAACGACCCTATAAACGGTTGGCATTTTTCTAAGTAAGTTAGATACACCAACATCAATGATTTCGACTTTGGCATTGGAAAACTGTATTATATGTGTCGTGTTCTGGGAAAACTAGGCATTAATGTGCGTAAAAGGTCCTCCCAGGTTAGCCTGTGCAGTCCGCACAGGCTAATCAGGGACGACACTTTCCGCCTAAACTGGATTTTCGCAAAGAAGAGACATCAACTAAGGAAAAAATCCAGCGGACTGCACATGCTAATCTGGGATGACAATTTACGCACAAGCATTATGCCAAGTTTTCGCAGAACACGACACATATGTCCATGTTTATTACAAAAGGTTGCTTACTAAGTTTCCACATAGTTCCAGATACGTATAGGGTTGAACGAGGCAATAAAATTTACCAATATTCTTTCAAAGACTCTGTAGCAACGAAAGGTCAACTTACCACGACGATTTCGATGGAAATGGGGAAAGACGGTATAATACACACATGTTTATTACGAAAGGTAACTTACTAAGTTTCCACATAGTTCTAGATACATATAGTGTTTTACGAGGCAATTCTATTACGAATATTCTTACAAAGACTATATGGCAACGAAAGCTCAACTTACCACGACGATTTCGACGGGAATGGGGACAGGAAGCTTTTTCTTGAACCGCTCGTTGACCTGGGCTTTGACCAGATAAAGAACCACGATGCAGATAGCGGAGATGATGACAGGGGCGGGGTTCGTAGTGTGGATGGTCATGAAGATATACTTCCATGTCTGATACAATGGGAACAATATACAATGAATGAATGCGAATAGTATGTGTGAATTGTGGACTGAGTGAAGGCGTTGCAAAATATTTCTGAAGTATGTAAAGTGAAATACTCATTTTTACCCTAATTTATATCTTTGCCATATTCCACAAAAGCCAGATGCACTGGGGGCTGACGACGTCAAAGCGTAGTCCGTTTCTCTACGACGTCGGGTATATGTTTTACTACGAAACATCGTGTTAATACACATGCCATCAAAGTTCAGAAACCGTACTTCGTTGAGTAACCTATACATTATATTTGTAGTTCGTTGCACAACCAATACATACTCTGTGCAAAACCTATACATAAAGGGACTTGACATTTCCTTCCAAACAAAGCATTTGAACGATTAAAATATATGTTCGTAACCTGTTTTTTACTTTTAAATGTTTAATGTACAGTGTATCAAAGTAACATGTAGTTTCATTTAAGTTAAATAACTGTAATTGGCAATTTTAACAGAATAAACACCTTATGCATAACTTCAAATCAATATATTTCGATTTTATCTCAAAATCAATGTAACGGTTGTAACTACGCGTATTTGTAATGAGTTTGTTATTGAAAATAAGTACCTCACATTACTGGATGTTCCGTTCACTAATCCATAAATACCAGAAACGATGAAACTCGCCTGATTAAGTAGTGTATTGACACAATGTTTCGTAGTGAAACATATACCCGACGTCGTAGAGAAACGGACTACGCTTTGACGTCGTCAGCCCCCAGTGAGATGGTGAAGAAAAACTCTTGTAAAGAGTTTCGTATCTTTGTATAGTAGTACATGTAGTTTTGAATGATTATAGGCATACAGTCAGAATGTGTTGTTTTTAAACAATAAAACATCGAACATTCAGGTTTCCTATGAAGTCAAACTAGCTAGATAAAATTCGTTTGCCATGATTTATGCGAACCGATAGCAGGCTATTGACAATATGTTTCAATTGAATGAACTGCAAACTATTTTAGACCATGAAGGTCGCCGTGGCGTAGTGGATAGGTGTCCGCCTAGCGACCGGGATGTCACTGGTTCGATCCCCACTGTGTGAGCGTTCTTTTGATCTTCCTCAAAGACACCAAGTACTGGTTCTAGTCCCAGGAAACGGACTCGAGAGTGTCTCAAATAAGCCTAAGGCTTATGCAATCGAGCTAAAATAAATAGGTTTAAAGCAAACACTCTTACATTTATGACTTGGAAGCTTCCATCGGTTCTCGGCAACTTCAGTCCCAGAAGGTGCTTGATCTGGCTGGTTCCCACGTGGATAGCGACACCGGAGGTGAAGCCGGCAATCAGAGGATCGGACATGTACGTGGTAACAAAACCGAGCCGGCATACACCCATAATGATCTGTAAGTTACACACAAATACAACATAAATGAAACAAAACTTACACATGGGCACAATAATTTATAAACAAAGAATAGTTTAATGTATTCTAACATACATGTATATCATTCACATATTATATTCAATACACATTTCATCGGGTCGTGCAAATGTAAGTTTCTTAAGGCATGGGGTAATTTAAATGATAAATACATAATCGGGTATGTTATCCATGTGTAACATCCAGCAAATGTAATGTATGTGCTTATATGTCATTGTGCCATGCCGAATAGAACACTTAATGCAAAAGCGATAGATACAAAATTCTCGTTTTTTTTTGAGTGTGGCACAATATATTCCATTTTAATATCCCGTAACGATATTTATTCATACGACCCACGAACACTTACTTGGTACATGAACATGTGTTGAACATATAATATTGTACCAAAACACATTTAAAAAGAGCATTTTGTATCTTGTTAAATCTTTGTTACCAGACCACATCTAGCGTGGTAATTTTGGCTATTGCTATGAGGAACACTGCTTTTTATATGGGTTAACTTTACTTTATGAAATATTTTTAAGCTTGTGCATACATGTACAAGGCCGACGAGAAACGTTAGCGACATAGCGATGCCAATTTTGAACTCGTCGGTGACGCCCGTAGACGATAGAGCCGCATTGACACCTGTCTCGTTGGCATCCAGGGTGGCGTTAGCGGCGCCGCCGGCAACTGTCGCCGCCACGGTGTAGAACTTGGCCATGACGGAGCCCACCAAGAGTCCCACCACAGCCGCCGTGCCTGAAATTCAGAAAAAAATGAAAACATAGTTTCTTACAATAGTTTATATAACGACTGAAGTACATATGTGAGTCGCGCTCTGTGAAAATGTGGTTTAATGCATGTGCGTTAAGTGTCGTCTCAGATTAGCCTGTGTAGTTCGAACAGGCTTATCAAGGACGTCATTTTTTGCTTTTATTGCATTTTTGGCTGCATAGGCTAATCTTAGTCCATATAAACGGACTCCCAGAGCCTTTGATGTTTTTTGCTATGGCGGCTCTGGGAGTCCATATGCACCCCTTCATAAACATGGGTGCAGTTCAGCGCACGGAATCCGTGCGCTTCACTAAACAGACGTCGTTCGAGACATATTGAGGAAAATAATGAATAAACTTCGTAAACATGTTAAATTTACCTGAATGGCAACCTACGGATGTTATCCTTTGCATGCACCCTATAAAAACACGACGATGTTTCAACACACTTCTCTCGCTGACATTTTATGTTTAAATTTGAAACAGTGTATTCTGTACCGAATAACACATCGTTGTCGACTTTAATAGGCTCCATCACATAACCCGATGCGCAAAATATTGGTGTAGTGCGACCTTAGTGATATTGGGTCAGTTTTCTCCCTTTTCCAAGATGGTGGATACATCGTGCGAAAGATAAACAAAGTCAATAAAAAGCAATTATTTCTTGCTTTAATGGTACCATGTGCATGAGTTTGTGGTTAAGACAGGTAAACGTTGATAAGTTCTTGAAGTTTCAGTGTTCCTTACCCCTTGCATTGTTGATTAAATTTTGCACCCATGTTTATGAAGGGTTGCATATGGACTCCCAGAGACGTCATAGCAAAAATTATCATAGGCTCTGGGAGTCCGTTTATATGGACTAAGGCTAATCTGGGACGATACTTTACGCACATGCATTAACCCCCCCCCCCCT
>VMBQ01004552.1:10368-26394 GCA_007657795.1 Dreissena rostriformis
ATCAATACACCCACTTAACCCTTTGCATGCTGGGAAATTTGTCGTCTGCTAAAATGTTGTCTGCTGAATTTCTAAAATTAGCATTTTCTTTGATTTTTTTTCAAAGAATACTATCAGAATAGTAAACAGTTTGGATCCTGATGAGACGCCACGTTCTGTGGCGTCTCATCTGGATCCAAACTGTTTGCAAAGGCCTTCAAAATCCGGTTCCAGCGCTCAAAGGGTTAAAGCTTTGACTTCTATAACTTCGGCAACTAATTCGTGATTTCGATTCCTATCTTGGTTTTTAGAAGCGTTTGCTTACTGGGTTTTTTCTCAAGTGTGCTTTATACTATATTTTATAGACGCGCGGAATGCGGTCAATATATATATATCGTTCAAGCTGCTTGTCTAATCGTGAGTTGTATTGAAACCATTAAAAATAAAATCATAACATTTCCGGCTTTATTTGAACGATCAAAATCACAGTTTAAATGTTACATGCATAACACTAGTACTCTGAACAAGCCGTTTGAGAAATATGATCATTATGAGGAAATCTTTGGAAAATTTGTTCTTTCGAAGGAAATAACCACTCGATGCGATAGAAAATTCGACATGAACGTATGCTTTAGTTAATTTAGTGTAAGAAGTATTTTAACTAGAATCGAGTCAATATAATAGGATAAGGATTCAATGAAACTGTGTAGATCTAAGCACTATACGACGATGAAAAATCGAAAGTATGAATATATATTTTCCGATTCGTGCAACCTTTCATAGTTTTCACTTAAACGGTATATAGTGTTTCATTGGCCTATACTTACTACAACGATATTAGTCTGGAGTTCCTTCCCCTTTCTCTACGTAACAGTAGGAAAAAGAAGCAGGGTACCAGACTAGTAAAAGAAGCAGGGTACCAGACTACAACGATATTAACTAGTTATATGGATAATGAAAAAGGATTCCGATTAACGTTACGTGTATATGACCGTATAATTGCAGCCATTGTTCTATAGAAGTTAACTCGCAAAATAAGTTTCATTCAAATTTAAGTTATATACGGTGACGCAATATTTAACTCAATCTATCGAAGGTATTAACACTTCCTCACGTCGGTAATCTAAAGACTTGAAACCATCGGGATAACTAAACAAATCAATTATCGATGTTTAAACAAGCTTGACCGATAAGAAGAACAATGAAGTATACATTATTTTATGTGACACATCGAAAATTATAAGGCTATAAACAAACATCAACAGTCTGTTACGATAGTTTTGAAGATATCAAGTTCAACATGTTCAATGCACCACATACGAATTATAATTACGAAATGTCTGCTTAACATCATGGGTTATCTTTTTGCGCCAAGTTGTTCAAATATTTATTATTTGGTAAGTGAAAACCGTGGTTAAATTCATTACGAACATAGAATTGACAAGAAGAGAGACACAGCAAAAAATGCAATACGCTCGTTCAAAAATGCCGTGAGGATGAAAAGCACAATTAATAGATGGAGGGTAGGCATTCGAACATTGTTATGTCGTTCCCCTTCCGTGAGTTTTCAGAGAGTGATTGCCCCTTGAATAATCAGTCGTTATTTGATCATAATCCACATATAGACTAAAAGACAATCACGACTTCAAAAATGTCGTATTTAATACACAATTAAGTAAACACTGCGTAATAGTCTCGATATCGAGTCCAAAAGATCAGCTCTGTGTGTTTGATTAGAACTTCTGTTGTGTGTGTTGATCGCAATTAAGGATTAGCGTCTTCTCTCCTGCTGGTGCAGCTGAAGTTTTACTTTAAGCGTTTTGAATCCAAAAAGATTTAGGGGGGGGGGGGGAATTAANGAATTTAAGTGCAATCAACATTGACCCACAATGTAATCAATCAATGCTGATCCATTGTATGTACCTTTGGTTGTTGTTTTAAAATAATTACAGTAGAAAAGGTGTGTGATTTTGAAAGAGAAATTATCATTGTTCAACTAATTTGGTTCCCTCATATAAGTGGGTTTTATCCATAATCTAGCACACTTCGGCGTAAGTTTATATACACATGATACAGATCTGACAGCAATTGCGCTACACACTAAACATAATCGCGTTAAGAGTGTGCGTCTATTTAACGATGACTTTCACAGATGTGTCATGCTTCTTGTTATTGTAACGTTTTTGCAAAATCCACTAACAACAAGCTGCGCAAAGAAAGAATGGGCGTGGACGAACAACGCCTATTTGTTCAGTTTAATTATGTTGAACGCCCTCATAAGTTCCGTAGACGACAAAATGCATGAATACATTTTGTGTATTAACATATGTTACCGTCTCTGAAGCATTATATTTTTCACCAACCAAATTTGTTTCATTCAACTGTTTAAATAACATCCATGTTACTGTGAAATAACGTCTGGTGTCTTTGATGTTCAAGTGCAAGAAGTTATTGATTGGTAAAACCGGGTATACGTATGGCTCACAGAAGAGTATGATTTGATTGCATACCAGACACTGGTTTTGATCACACATTTCTCGGAAATATGAAGAATGAAACAGAATACCCGTGAATGAAGAATGAAACAGAATACCCGTGAATGAAGAATGAAATCCTATAGTTTACATATGTATAAAGATATTTCCCAAACGTGTGAAAAACAGACATGTAGAAGCTTTATGTAAAATTTAATTTTGATGAAAGATATGTTCATAATGTACTCAAACTTCTGTTGCAGATATTTTCTCAATAATGGGGAACAGACGACTCTTCTACGGCGCCCTATCGGCCAGCTTCCTCTTTACTGTGCTTACCATGCTCCAGACGAACATCTCAACGCGCATGCACATACTTCAATCACCGCAAGATGGCGACAACCGCGTAGAATTTACAGTGGATAAAAGCAGAGAGGTTACACACCATCAGAGACAGCAAGAGGCAGCGATAAGTCTAAATATTCATTTAAATATTTCCTTGGAAAACCTTCCTGAAAGTTTAGCCTCGTTTCTGAAAAGCACGGTGCATGAAGACAGCCTGAACAATGCGAGTAGGTTGAAAATGTACAAACCCGAAACAACGCCTAAAAGCAAAGACAAAATAGTAGAAACCGACAGCTTTCTTACATTGTTTGCCACTTGGAAAGCAGAAAATGATACCAAAGAAAAAATCCACAACTTTACATTTGTCAACTGGGCGCGTATTAAACCTGCCGTCAACCCAGTTTTGTTTACAGACTCTCCAGTATTGGCCGCGCATGCGCGTGACTATGGATGGAATGTGCTTCCTTTACCAAAAACCAACGTGTATGGATTACCGATTTTAAAACTTATGTTCACAGCGGCAATCCAACAATATAATTCTCACTTTTACGGCTATGCAAATTCCGATATTCTTTTTACAAATAATTTGATATTAACTTTAGCTTCAATTTTATACCAAAGCCCTCACGCAAATAATACCCTTGTAACCGGTCTTCGCACAAACGTGTACAATCTCAACGAAACGGAAGCCTCTACGTCCGCCAGTTTAACTATGACGGCAGCCACTAGAGGTCAAGTGTTCCAACCCTCGGCGGAGGACTATTTTATCACCACACGGGATTACCCCTGGGACAGTATACCCGACCTGGTGGTGGGAACTATAGCTTATGATAACTTTCTAGTTCTAAATGCGAGGTACCAACATCATAATGTCATCGATGCTTCAAACACCATACTGGCAATTCATCAGAGCAACGGCCTTGACGTATTTGAATCTCACATGAAACTTAACGCGGATTATAACAAGGTTTTGCTGCGAAAACTTTGGTTTAATATAAATCCGCCTTACATTAAAGGCTTTTCGAGCTGTATAGAAAAATATGTGGACGTTGTTAAAGCTGTTATAGTAATTAAAACAAGATCTCCGCCCAAAGAATGTAATTTCTAAACTAAACACTTCTTAAGCCGACAACACAACATTTGCTCACACATAATTGCCTCAAAGAAGACGCAACTTTATGAGAAAATACACTATATTAAAAGTAGCATATTGCCTTTGAAAGAATTTGAGCCGCGTTCCGCGAAAATGAGCCTAAGGACATATCTTTACAGTTTAATTCAAGATATGTGCATCAGTATACTGTGGTGAGAAGTCATAATGTCCGCTAACAAGACCGCGAAACATTTTCGTGACTTAATAGCGGACAGGGTAGCTCCTGACCAAACTGCGCAAATGTGTTTGTCGGCCTGGAGCTACGCTGGTCGCATATGATATAATACCCATTTTCGCATGACGCGACTCATTGGTTAAGTTACACGCTCAATTTGATAAGAATGACTGTATTATTTATGCTTCATATTTTTACCATGCTATGCTATTTAATAGATATATATTTACCGATTTATTGATTATGAATTGAAATTAAGTTAAGTTTGTTAAGTTATCTATATTATTTTGTACATAAACTTTTTGTTTATGTGTGCTTTCGTTTATTTAGATCTGTGATATAGCAACTTATGTATTATGAGTGTATTGAGATGTATCATATTGTCCATTTCATATGTCTATTGCTCACATTTACATTATAAATTGTAGGTATCATTAAAATATGACGCATTGTGTATTATAGAAACCAAATATTTAAATACAAAATGTATTGTTTAAAAAATGGACCTGAGACAAAGCGAGTTGACCAAACGACGGTGTAAGTGTGATGTAATTGAGTCGCGCTCAGGTAAAATGGGGCTTAATACATGTGCGAAACGTGTTGTCCCAGATTAGCCTGTACAGTCCACACAGGCTAATCAATGATGGCACTTTCCGCTGTTATGGAATTTTTCGTTTAAAGGAAGTCTTTTCTTAATGAAAATCCAGTCGATGCAGAAAGCGTCGTCCCTGATTAGCATGTGCGGACACTTTACGCACGTGCATTAAGCCCCGTTTTCCCAAAGCGCAGATAAATTTTATAAAGAGCGACCTTTTACAAATATTGACTCTATAATATGATTTTTAGGCTTGGACGGTTCCATATTTTTTGTTAAGTCTTTCTTCAAAATAATTTCCGATCATAGTATCATCTTAATTTGATAAGATATCTTATATTCAAGTACTCCTATCGTCCTATAGTCACCTTAATTCCGAACACAATGCATAACTATCAACATACATGAAGTGTAAAGGTATAATTGTGTACGTGTCCAATCAGGTGAATTTGGCCATACCACGTGGTGCATGCATGAACCTGTGAGGCCACGCCTACTTCTATACACTGCTTCAACCACATCATTGACCATTAGTTGCCGTATATTATGAATGCCTTATTTAAGAATTTGTATGACAATAACAGAGATTTCGTCTTCGTTGTTAATATACCTTCTCCCTAATGGATTGGAATGAGCAAGCTCCTCGTGACATCTTAAATGACACGTTGTGTCAAAATCCGTCTCAGTGTTTTACAAGTTCGTTTCTCTACTAAGGAATGGAATACATTTCAGAATGCATGAGGCAGAAAAAAATATCATTGTATTGCGATTTTTATATCAATTATGGATTACTAAAATTAAGTTTATGGCCTGTATTCTGCTTAATTTAAAAACTTACATGTTTTAGATACATTATGCATTAATCGTATTTTCAAAGAATGCATCTCAATTCTATGTTTAGTGTTCATCCTTTATAATGCATTAATTTACGCACTCTTGTGGTATCACACCAGATTCAGTGCACTTTTACTGGTGGTGTTGTGGTCTGTTGGTGCTCGTTTGACTACCAGATATGATTGATGCTGCGGTTTGCTATGACGAGTTGCGTGCGCATCTGTCTGTATGCTGTCAATGTTATAACCATGTTAAGATCTAATTTACTAAGGGAACATATATACAGACCTCTTGTGTATACAAACATGTTGAATGTTGTTTTTAGTCGACATTAGTGTTCTCGCGGCTTCTCTACCGTCGCGTAATCGTTTTGTTAAAACTGTTTTTACGAAATAAAACAGTAATAAATTAACAAAAACGATATTTACTAGTAATATGGATAATGAAATACTCTGCCTAATAATTTTACGTGTATATGGCCGTACTATAAGTGCAGCGATTGTTCTATAATAAGTTAACTCGCAAAATAATTTTAATTCGAAGTTGTTATTGCATTTTTTCGCTTCCATGCTCTGTAAGGACTACACAGGCGAATCTGGGACGACAGTTTTCGCACATGCGTTTAGCCCCGGTTTTCCCATAACGAGGGTCACTTTAAAAAATCTTTGGGGACTAATGCCACGTTCTCGTTCAACAACGCATTTTATAACATAACAAGTTTCACACACCAAGTTTAACATTATATAAGTATATTTCGTGAATACTGATCTAACCACAGACAAAATTTAAACTAACTGACAAATATTTCCCACCTTAGTTGATGTTGTTGAGTGTCGTTCTTACGTTACAGTTCTGTATCTTCCCACTCAGTCTTACTTTCTTCCTGCTCTACATCTTAAGATACTTGAAACTAATACTTAACATGGTAGTAGTATGCCTAGTTATATATCTTAACCCTTTCAGCGCTGGAACCGAATTTTGAAGGCCTTTGCAAACAGTTTGGATCCAGATGAGACGCCACAGAACGTGGCGTCTCATCAGGATCCACACTGTTTGCTATTCTGATAGTATTCTTTGAAAAAAAAAATCAAAGAAAATGCTAATTTTAGAAATTCAGCAGACGACATTTTAGCAGAAAACAAATTTCCCAGCATGCAAAGGGTTAATATACGTTTTATCACTTCATGCACATTTTAATTTACAAAAGCTGTGTCATTCGTTACCAGTCGGTTATTGCTTTAAACGCTATACGTGCTAAAAGCTTTAATGTACTATGAATATATATGAAGAAGAATTCATATAAACGTTAAGTTACCGGTTTTCTTATCCATCATTGTACGAATGTATTTGATATGTCAGGTTCAAAGTATCTCATTAATAGAAACTGTTTAACCAAACTCTCTTGTTAAGAAAATAAGCTTTACACTCTAAAATAAAATTATATCGATTTAAACGAAATGAAGCATCTGATTACACAAAATGTCCATAATCGCTGTTCACAATCTTAAATTAAACAGCGTGTATACAAACAAACAACTGCCACAAGGAAGCAATTTGTCGTGTGCCCACTGTCTTCATGCCAAGGCCTTGTTGTGGTTTTATTTCAAACACAATAACATTTTCAATTCCCTTTTATCCAACAAAACCGGCTTCAATGTCGATCATTTCGTTTTGTTTCTTGTGTTGTTGTTTTTTTTTCAATTAAAACAACTTCGTAAGCCTATGTTTGTAAATGCGAAACCAGGCGAGTAGTGGACCCATTTAACTGCTGAACAGTTTAAACATACGAAGGTTTAACATGCTTAATTACCTATTATAAACATTATGCGGCAATTTTTTTACAATTTTGTCAATTTATCAAAACGTGAAAAGGTCCCTTTAAAGATACAGTCTTTAAATATTTATTTTTGTAAACGAAAAAAAAAATATTTTTGATTATATTTTTTTTTACCCACAAATGTACCAAAATATACGCACTTGTGTTATAGCAAACATAACTATATGTCAACTTTAACCAAATGATATATATTATACAAGCGATAAGTGCTGGTGCGTTTGTGATAAATCGATATAAACAAAGTGTGTATTTTCGTCTGTACTTAACGTGATTGAACAAAATCAATATTAAGAGTAGTTCTTTTGTAACGAACAAGTTTTCAGTGAATGGAATGACATTTCCTTTTATTACAACTTAAGCCCTTTTAAATCACCATCAGTTATTTTTTATGAACTGGCGTTGCGAGATAAAATACGGATTACATTTGAACTGAGCCGGAATGTGGCAACACGCTGAGGTTAATCTGTACATCGTGTGCTCTGTACATTCAGTGTCATGTGACGGGACACATCGTGTGCTCTATACATTCAGTGTCATGTGACGGGACACATCGTGTGCTCTGTACATTCAGTGTCATGTGACGGGACACATCGTGTGCTCTGTACATTCAGTGTCATGTGACGGGACACATCGTGTGCTCTGTANCGATGTTTAATGCATTATAACGCGCATTGATAACGTTGACGCAGTCAATGCTCATTAACGTTGATTAGAACACACAAATAGGCTGAACATTATGGCGACACTATGTTCACGATTTTAATTAGAAACAGCGTTACCAGTTCTGTCCAGGAGATTAAACTTGTACTCGATGTACTTTTCAAGCCACACCGGAAGTGGCGATTCGGTTGTGACGTCATCTTTTCTCTTCTTCAACTGTTCGTGATATTGCTTGTGAAACGTCTGCCACATTTTTATCTGAAATGGAAAAATCGATAACAAAAAATCGACATGATCGATATAAAACTATACAACCTTTCGTTGTTGATGGACTAAAAGGCGGTTTGAACTTCGCGGAGCCATTAAATATCTAAGCCTGCATTGTTAAATTAACGCGCGTCAGAATTCACAAGAGATGTGTTTGTCAGAAACACAATGCCCCCTATTGCGCCGCTTTGAAATAAAATTTCTATTTATCATTTGGCAGGTTTAGAAATTATCTCCCTTTAAAGCTTATTACTTTCCTTGGAATGTGTTTTTTTACCTTTGACCTTGAAGGTTGATTTTGACCTTTTACCACTCAATATGTGCAGCTCCATGAGATGCACATGCATGCAAAGTATCAAGATGCTGTCATCAATAATGTAAAAGTTATGACAAAACTTTAACCTACGCCGAAAATAATAAACCCCCTTTTTTAAATGGGGAATACAAATCTTTTAAAAATCGTTGAACCGGTATATTTTATGAAAATCAACGATGGTTCGAGTATCATTTTGATTTTAAAAACTACCACACACAATATGCGAGATATCTAGTGATAATAACAAAAGGAACTAAACAAAAAGTACAAGTTCCCAATATATTCTTCCCCTCTTGTTGAACCTTATATTTTACGTAAACCGTTTTAAACAGAATGCGAAAACTTTACAAAAAAAGATTAAATAAAAAAAATAATGGCAAATACGCAGTTTATCACAGGACAATGTAAGAAAACAAAATCCAACATTTTATAATTTACCCATTCTTCCTTTGAGATTTTGCCGTCGAAGTTTTCATCACCATCATCCTGTAGTTTTCGCCATATTTCCTTGAAGAGCTCGTGCGTATGTAGGTACTTGGGAGATCCGATCTGCCATCCGCTCATGTCACATATTTTCTGTGGAAAATATATGAACTTCGCTCTGGGAAAACTGGGCTTAAATTCATCCGCGAAAGGTGTCGTCCCAGATTAGCATCATGCTCGGTCCGCACAAGCTCATCAGGGACGACACTTTCCGCCTTGACTGGATTTTCGTTTAGAAGAGACTTCTTTTGAACGAAAGATCCCAGGAAAACAGTATTTTGCGTTGCTAATGTTTTGTTGATCATTACCAAGAATATCAATAATGTCGATGGTGTCGTCATATCATATGTTATTATCATTTTAAGTGTCTCAACCATGTTCAACACCATATTATTCATCATCATTAAAATTATGATAATCCATCTCAGTATCGTCATGATACTAATCATTAGGAAACTAAACAAGAAGAAACATACGTTTAAGCCTCGTCCTGGGAAAACGGGGCTTAATGCATTTCGCAAGTATCGTGCGGACTGCTCAGGCTTATCAGTGGCGAAACTTCCTCGTTAACTAGATTTTCGCTAAGAAGAGACTTTCTTTCACCGAACAATACCATAATAGAAGAAAGTGTCGTCCCTGATAAGCATGTGTGAACCGCAAAGGCTAATCTGGGACGACACTTTACCCACATGCATTAAGCCCCGTTTTCCCAGATCGCGGCTCATGTATAATACAATATCATTTTATTGATGGGAATATCGTACGGACCTGCCTCGCCATCTCAAAGTCGTGCCATTCCAACTCACCGTCTTTATTCAAGTCTGAAAAACAACGTAGCAAATAAAATTTAGCCTCGCTCGGAGAAAACTTGGCTAAATGCATATGATTAAAGTGTCGTTCCAGATTGGCCTGTGCAATCAAAAGGAAGCCACAATTTCAACGCTAGATGTGCTCTGGTAACAAAGATTTAACAAGATACAAAATGCTTTATTTTTTATTTTTTGTGGTACAATATATTCAACACATGGTCATGTACCAATTTATTGTTCATGTGTCGTATAAATAGTTATCGTTGCGGGAAATTAAAATGTAATATATTGTGCCACAAAAAAAAGAAGCATTTTATATCTTTTTTAATCTATGTTACCAGACCACATCTTGCGTTGACATTTTGACAATTGCTATTAGAAACACTGATTGTTTATGTGTGACTTTTTTTTACGAAATAGTTAACAAAATATTCGTTGATTTTGAGCGTTATAGGGGCTTAAATATTTAGAAACAAAAAATATAAACAACTTTCGGAAAACACATAGATTCAGCATCTTTGTGTCGGAATAAATCTGTTCCAAGTTAGTTGATTGTGTAAACGAAAGGCAAATGGACAAGAAAGGTATGGGCCGCGCCCTGAGTAAAAAGGGGCGTAATGCATATGCGCAAAGTGTCATCCCAGATTAGCCTGGGCACTCCGCAGACTGCACATGCTAATCTGGGATGACACTTTACGCACATGCATTAATCCCCTTTTTCCTAAAGCGTGGCTCATATTAAATTTACCGAAAAATGTCGAGAACTCGTAGAGTAGTTTCTTCTTTTGAAAGTCCGACAACTCTGGCTTGAAAAGTCCCAGAACTAAGCCCATCTTCCTGAATGACGCGGAAACTGAAATAGAGGTGACCGAATGAGTGATTTAAGGAACCTATTTCTGGGAAAACTTGGCTAAGTGCATGTGCGTAAAGTGTCGTCCGCACAGGTTAATCTGCGAATACACTTTCCGCCTGAAATGGATTTTCGTTTAGAAGAGACTTCATGTACACTAAAAATTCCGAAAACGCGGAAAGTAAATGCATGTGCGTAAAGTGTCGTCCGCACAGCTTAAATTGAAAATACACTTTCCGCCTTAAATGGATTTTCGTTTAGAAGGGACTTCATGTACACGAAAAAATCCGAAAACGCGGAAGGTGTCGTCCCTGATAAGCCTTTGCGGACTGCACAGGCTAATATTAGACGACAGTTTACGCTTATGCATCAAGCCCGATTTTCCCAGAGCGAGGCTCTAGTTTCTTTGAGTGAGTGGGTGCCATTTTTTTCATCATCCCGACTAAATGTGCTGACACTTAAAATAGGGAATGCGTAAACGAATTATTGAAACAATAACTGAATTAGTGAGTGATTGAGTTATTTTTTTAATAATAATAAGTGAGTGAACAAATGAGTGACTGATCGATTGATTACATGAGATTGCATAAATAAGTGAGTAAAAATATCGGACAGGTAAGCGCGTGAATCGATAGGTTAAGGAGCTAATTATTTAGTGATCAAGTAAGAAATAAATAGTCATATTCGAGTGAGAGAAAGATTGTTAGTGAGTGAGTGAGTGTGAGTGATTGCTATTTTGAGTGATTGCTTTGTTGGGTGATTGCCATGTTGAGTGATTGCTATATTGAGTGATTGCGTTGTTAAGTGATTGCTGCGTTTAGTGATTTACTGTGAGTGAGTGATTTCTTGAGTGATTAAGGGTAGGTGATCTCTATCTTAAGTGACTATGTGAGTGATTGCTTTGCTGAGTTACTTCCATGTTGAGTGATTTATCTCTTGAGTTATTGAATGTATTTGAGTGTGAATGATTGGTTTTCTTGAGTGACTGCTGTATGACTGACTGTAACGTTGAGCGATTGAATGTGAGTGATTACTGTTTTGAGATATTAAGTGTGAGTGAATGTAAGTCACTTACGTTAAGTAATTGAGTGTGAGTGATTGATATGTTGAGTGCTTGCGTGCGAGTGACTGTTAGTGAGAGCATTATTGTGAAAGCAAGTTAAAGGGATAAACACAGTTGCAACTGTCACTGCATGTAGTGTTATAACAGGTATCTACAATTATGTCGAATAAATTGCGGCTCGTATACAACAACAACAACAACAACAACAACATTTATTAGCTCTTAAGCATACATTTGCCTTTTAGCAAAATGCAAACTACACAAGTGTAATGACATGGACTATAATAATTATGCATATTAGGTAATGGTAGAAGTTAACAAAGATTTTACTGATTCGTAACATAAGATGTGTCACTTTACATACCTGTGGGTGAAATGTATCCTACAACACTAAAACGACTTGGAATTCAACAAGCTGAACATATACATGAATGTGATCATCTCCAATAAAATTGGTATCATTTACATATCATTTTAAAAGAAAGAATATCGTCTAGAATAAAACACTAATTGCAAATTTTCGGTATGAGAGACTGTATGTTTCTGATCGATTTTGACTTTCCGATACTGTACACTCGGTCTTCAAGATATTTCGCAAACTCAACTTTCAAAGACAGACTAAAAGACACACTTGTTGAGTTACAATATTTTTTTAATAAGTTTATAAAATTAGAAACATATAAAGATTGTGTTCATCCACATGCTTTAAACAATAAGTTTGCTTTTATGCATACTTGGTTTGGTTAAAAGTAGTTTCGATTATACTGTACTAGTAATCTTGTTTTGAAGTTAATTTTGCTTTGCGTTCAAGTAATATTTATAGCCACTTCGATTTATATCACGTAGTCGTAACACATTTGAATGTAAGAATTTGAATCGCGGAACTTATCATCAATAAATAGACGCTTGTAAACAAGTACCAAATGCATACAGTTATACAGTTTTGCACATTAATTAATACTAAATAAAAATAACTATGGTGTTCAGCATGTGCATAAAATAAGTAACAAATTAACCATTTATAAAACACCACAAACAGAAACAACCCCACACTCTGCTATTGATTTTTACATTTACTGTAGTTTAGAGTTTGTAAAATCTTTCAGACAAATCACACGCAAAATAAAATACTCGCGACATACGGTACGGTTTACAGTAGCAATCGGCTGACGGATATCGTGTAACATCTGGGGATGACAGATACCAGAAATGGCGACAGTTGGCGTTCGTACTGCGCATGCGCCAGTCGACTGTTTAAGGCTAGAAACCAGTAAATCGTATCGTGCTTAGGGCTAATTATGTCGACAGGTGTCGTTTCTCGACTAACCTGTCTGCTTATTAGTCTTGTATGATGGTTAATACTGTAATATTATTTTCATCGCCACATTGAAAGTGCCGGAAAAGATTAACAATAACAGGATAAACGGTGTAAGCATAATTTATACAAGAAATGGTTACATACTACCAGGTCTACACGCTCAAATACGAATACTACTAAAGTATATCTGACTCGAAATAAATTTAAAATAATCTCAAACATTGGTTCTGTACCGGGAATAAAAGACCCACGTTTTCATCATGTATTCAGTTCTATTTTTGAAAATGTATTTATAACTTTGTTTTAACAACTTATTTTAATTACTATGTAAATTTTAATCGCTAAATGTATGCAGCTGCAACAGATATTTGTGGTCATCACACACTTGACAACTCGCCAGCTGCAAATCGAAGGAGCTGATAAGCCCGCGACCATCCAACAGGCTCGATTGGTAATTGTCGGCTCGGGTACTACTTTTAAGTACCCCGGGTACTCTTAAGTATACTAACACGTACCCGGGATTATAAACGATAAATTGGCTTTTTATTTTCTTCAAATTTATTATGTTCATATTTAAATCAATTTTCTGTAAAATGGCCTCTATATGATTGAATTAATACTCAAAAAAGCATGTTCAAGCAGGTTTTGTTCAAAGAGAATTTTGTTTCGTAATACGGTAGCGCGTTTAACGACATTGGATTTCGGGCGGGAATAAAACTCGGGTACTGTCTTATGTTTGCCAGGTGCCTTTAAGCGTATTTCCCGTACCCGGTGTACATTGTAGTATACTTAAGAGTACCCGGGGTACTTTAAAGTAGTTCCCGAGCCGACAATGACCATTCGAGCTCCAATCAGAAATCGATGTTCATGTTGTCCGACAAACCTAAATATTATTCGAATAAACGTTTTATTTAAGATTTTTACGTTCATGCAAGTTGATTGTGTTGAGTAAAATGTAATAAAAGATTTATATTTGATACGAACATTTTCTACATACAGAAATGAATTATGCAAAATTTGTGAAATTCGCTATTTGCTTTAGAAACTGTCTTATTTCAAAGCATGTTAACTCTTTACCGTCCAACAACACTACACGTACACTGTTCCATACATGCGTCATTAATATCGTTCAAACAGACGTTTTTACATGCATAACCGAACGGTGTCTCAATCCCTGCTGGAATTTTAAGGGTAGTTGGCTGACATAATACTAGTAGGACATTTATGAATAGATATATATTTGGTAAAAGTAATATTAACACGTGTGCAATATTTCACATTAGTTCTTGTTGAATGTTTTGAGCTTTTATGAGATCATATGTACCCGGAAGGTCAGTAGCTGGTATTAGATAATTACAACTATATTTCACAAATATAGCAAATTGATGCAGATTACATATTTTTCAGATTTCCGTTAACTCATATTTCCTTTATATAGGAATTGGGACTTTTTAGGCAAAAATTACTCTCAACGTACGTAATCAGACACCAAATAACGACAAATACCCCATATATTTGTCACCATGGGTACTGACCATCCCATTATTTTGGTAAATCAGAAGAAACATATGGTCTCTAAAGGGACTTCACTCTGGATCAGCAGACGATTTATTTCATAAATCAATCTTACGGAGGATTCCGGAGATAGTCGATGTATCCATCGTACGAACGATTCCGGAGAAAGTCGATGAATCACGATTTAAGGGACATGTCATCAGATTGACGTTTTGAAAAAAAAGTCTAAATGTTCGACACACATATTAACTAAAAACAACAAATAATTAATAAAGCAGAGAATTAAAAACATTTCGTCACTTAAAATATACTACAAATATCCGTTTTATTTATTTAAAATGTGTTTTAGTTACAGATAACTGTGGTAATGATTGTTCTTTATCAAAATTACACATTATCCACTTAAGACGTTTTAGTACTTAAATACATTATGAAAATGATCTTTAAAACTGATGTTGCAGTTGGTGTTTAATTACGTTCGTTGAGAGTAACTTTCGCCTAAAAAGTCTCAATTTATATATTAAGAAAATATCAGTTAACGGAAATCTGAACAATATGTAATCTGAGTCAATTTGCTGAATGTGTGAAATACAGTTGCAATAATCCAACTCCCAGCTACTGAGCCTCCGGGTCGCTGTATGTATGTACTCATAAAACCTCCAAGCATTCAAGAAGAACTAATCTGAACTAATCTGCACGTGTAAATATTACTATTACAAATGCTCGTGTTACTGCAATTATATTGAATACCATTAGAATATGTACATGAATGTTTCATTATGTCAACTATGATTATGGATTGACATAAAATTCATATTAAAAATGTATTTGAATTTCGATAATTAACAAAATATCTGATTATTTGTGGTTTGATAAACAATTTTCTTAGCTTACATGGTAAAATATACTAAAATCACCCGGGTTTATTATTGAAATGTGCGTAATGTCGGAAAACGTGGCTTATGGCAAGTGAGTACGACACTTTCCGTTTTAATGGGATTTTTCGTTTATATGAAGCCTCATCTAACCCTTTGCATGCTGGGAAATTTGTCGTCTGCTAAAATGTTGTCGGCTAAATTTCTAAAATTAGCATTTTCTTTGATTGTTTTTCAAAGAATACTATCAGAATAGCAAACAGTTTGGATCCTGATGAGACGCCACGTTCTGTGGCGTCTCATCTGGATCCAAACTGTTTGCAAAAACCTTCAAAATCCGGTTCCAGCACTCAAAGGGTTAAACATATACTTTATTGTTTAGTCATTTAGTCTCAAAATATTTGTTATTGTTAAACAATATTGTAGTTATAATTTGTTTCTGTTACAGATAATTTTATATGATGTTAAGTGTTAAATG